>JAJIBD010008280.1:0-101127 GCA_021461705.1 Cryptotis parvus
GATGGATGGATGGATGGATGGATGGATGGATGGATGGATGGATGGATGGATGGATGGATGGATGGATGGATGGATGGATGGATGGATGGATGGATGGGTGGGTGGGTGGGTGGGTGGATGGGTGGATGAATGGATGGATGGATGGATGATTTTTAAAAATGAAGAAATAAACCATAGAAAATGCAATAAAACAAATTTATTGACTAAAATAAAATAAAATGACAGAGCAGCTGCCATGCTGGATGAATACTGGGAGACGACAGATTCAACAGACACTGGGGTCAGACAATTTAAGGATGCAGGACAGATCCCACATTTCTAAGTGTGTGTTGATAAGCTGTAATGACACATGGTCTGGGGGAAGGAGCTGCAACAGAGAATGGCGGATACTGTGGCTAATCAGAGCACCCCGAGCCCTAACTGGGCAGTTGTGGTTCTCCACCAGCCTGCAGCTGCAATGAGGGATTGAGGACAGATGTTTAAGAGAGCTAGAAATCTGGGTTTTTACTATAGACTGACTTATGCTAAAAAAAAACAACACTGTGGTTTCAGCTTACAACTATTTGTAAGTTGAAATAGTTCTATTGGTCTTCAAACTAAGACCTCAGGTCTATGGATTTGATAACCATGAATTAAGCTAAAATATACTTAACAAGCTCTCATGTAAGAGAAAAACATGAAGTCACTTGGTAATATGGGTGATGCCTGACTCATTTGTGGGAAGAAAGAAAAAAGTAGGAAATATTTTTTTAAATTCTGACAACTCTGCAATCCCAATTCTCTACTTATGCTTCTGGAGATATGACAGTAAGTTCTGGGAAACATACATGTAACCTTCAAGCAATACCATGGCTATAATCACATTTGATTTTCACAAAAGCTTTGTAGGAAGAAGGACTAATGTTAGTGTTTTCATCATCTGATGATAAAACTGAGGATGGATGAAATACAGTTTCCTTGAAATTCCTGACATGGAGAACATAGAATTGGGATGTGTCAGCCCACAAGGCACCTCTGAGGTGCTCCCCTCCAGGGAAGGATGAATCTTAGAACCTCTCTCTGTAGCAGGTAGGCTCTGAAATAGTCCTGGAATATAGATACAGGTAGGTATGGTAGGAGAAAAGGTTCAGGAAAAACCATGAGACCGGAGAAAAGTAAGGGACTAAGGTGCTCGTCTTGCATGCAGCCAGACCAGGTTCAGTTCCTGGCACCACAAATAGTCTCCAAAGCACAGAGCCAGGAGTGATCCTAAGCAGCACCAAGTATGGCCCAACATCTCCTATCCCCAACACAAATGCAGAACGTTTTTTGTAATTGGAGAAGAACCCTTAACTAAAGGAAGAAGCAGGCACATCTAGGCTTGCTTGTGTTCACACTTGGCCATTTCTCCTAACAGAGAGGATCTGCCCAAAACTCAGCGAAGAGTGTGGGAGAGCAACTTCTGTAAACCCACACACGGGAGCCCTTAGGGGCAATTTCTTGCTCACTTTTCAGTGAGTGTCAAACGAAAACCAGAAGAATGTCAAATGGAACTCCACCTTAGTCTTCACTGAAGTTTGCCCAAGAATCAGAACCTCACTTAAGTGATAAACTCTAAATATCTGCAGGGCTAGCCATAATGTGTAAAATAAGAGGGAGAGAGATGCAGAGACAGTGAGAGAGATAGAGAGAGAAAGAGAGGAAACTGGGGTACCTGCTATTAAGGGCGGGTGGGAAGGGAGGGGAGGAGGGTACATTGGTGGTGGGAAATGGGGCACTGGTGGAGGGATGGGTGCTGGAATACTGTATTACCAAGAACCAATTATGAACACCTTTGTAATTGTGTGTTTCACGGTGGTATAATAAAAAAATTAAAAAAAAAAGAATCAGAACCTCTGTTCAGAACTGCTAAACGACTTCTTAGGTTCTTGAGTCTGAGGTGGTTGATAGATTTGGAAGGTCACTTGGGGGACGGAGGCCTATTCCAAAACTTGCAGGCAAACATGAAAACATAGGTGATGTTACGTGAAATGCACATGCACTTCAGTGATGATTTCATTTAATGAACAGTTAGGCAGACATCTATAAAGGTTGAGAAGTGGAGAAATCAAGGGAGCAGAACTCCTGGCGAGTTAAGAGCAGGGATCCAGGCACCAGGATCGCCTGTGCTTACATCCTGCTGCTTCTTTCTCCGGCTCAGTAACCAGAACCCTATTCACCAGGAGCTCCCCTAATAACTGGACCTGCCTCAAAAGTGCCCCTGGAGAGCTCTGAATGAATGGTGGGGCTTGGGGTAACTCTGGGGGAGCAAGTGGAAGTTTTCACTTCAGCTCTGGGTGAGGAGGAGGAAACTGAAGATCGGACAGAGAGAGAATCTGGTTGTGTCTGAGTCATTTCCAAGGCCCTCAGACAACTCAGAGTTGCTCCAAACTGGGGTGTGGGGACTAGGGTTCCTTGCTGGATACAAGATGCCCCCGGCAAAATGGTTTTCTCTGCCAAGGGCAATACTCTGAGGGAGTAATACTCTGACAGGCCAGGGACTTGGTGGAGCGAGTCCTTCCTCCATGCCAAGAACAACCCAGGGCAGGCACTGAGGCAAATTTGCACAAGCATAGAACACATAATAGGTGCAACTGATCCATCAAACCTTCAACTAGTTAGGTCCCTTCCCTTGTCTTCAGAGCACTGACAGAAGGAACTATGTAATGAGAGAATAATCTCAGATCTTGGAGTGAGGATGGGGGCTAAAGCTTATCTCTTCACTTGTTTTATTCACAGCTAAAGAAATGGAAGAAACGAAAGTTAATGATGACCCAAGGTCATGATAAAGTTTAGACTTAAGTTCAGGTCACTGATTGCAAGGCAGACACCCTATCTACTACACTTGCTCCAGCCCCACTGGAGCAACTGGTCTTCTTCAGTAAAACTATTTTACCCTACTCTCTGTTTTCTTTATGGAGAGACTTCCCCATTACTTTTCCATTTTA
Source organism: Cryptotis parvus (assembly GCA_021461705.1). Taxonomy (NCBI): domain Eukaryota; kingdom Metazoa; phylum Chordata; class Mammalia; order Eulipotyphla; family Soricidae; genus Cryptotis; species Cryptotis parvus. The sequence continues at coordinate 2,967 of JAJIBD010008280.1, forward strand.
TGTATTTATTTGGTTTGGGGGCCACACCTACTGGCAGCATGTGCTTAGGGCTTACTCCTGACTCTCTGCTCAGGTTCTACTCCTTGCAGTGCTCAGGGAACCATATGAGGGTCCATATGCAAAGAAAGGTCCTTCATCCCCACACTATTTTCTCTGGCCTGAGACTTTACCTTTAAAAGTGGGATTGAGGAGCCTGAGTGATATAGTCCAGTGAGGAGGTTGTCTGCCTTGCACATGGCCAACCTGGGGTTCCAAGTGTGACCCAAAAAGAAAAAACAAGTGGGATTGGGGAGCCAGAGAGATATTACAGTGTGTAGAGTGTTTTCCTTGCAAACAGTCGACCTGGGTTCAATCCCCAGCATCCCATACGGTGCCTCCAAGCACTGCCAGGGGTAATTCCTGGGTGCAGAGTCAGGAGTAACCCCCTGAGTATTGCCAGTTGTGATCAGAAAACAACAACAACAACAAAAAACAACAACAAAATACAACCAAGGTGAGTTTGATCTGCGGGCCTATCCAGAGATGGGAGATGCTTGGAAAACTGAACATTCATCAGTGTCTGTAAGTTTTGGTATACAGTTTAAAAATATCATAGCAAGCTGGAGAGATATTAAAGAGGATAGGCCACTTGTCTTGCACTCCCTTAGCAGCACATAGTCTTTTTGATCATCACCAGGAACAACCACCCACTACAGAGCTAGGAACAAGCCCAAACATCACCAGGTGTGGCTAAATCACCCTCTTCCATCAAAGCATATCATATCTCATGATGTTTTGAATCATAACTTGCAGGAGCCTGAACAAGAAATTCAGAGTGCAGTAAAGACAACCTGTCTCCACTCTACAGTCACCTGGGCCTCAGCTAGAGAGATGAGAGTATTTGGGAGTACCTTGGTCAGCTGGGCACTAGAATCATCTGGAAATATCTTTACTGATATAGCCCATGCCTGAGCATTTTCTAAACAAGTCAATGGGATGAAATGATGATCCCAGGGTCATCGTTTTAAGAAGCCCCCCAGGGCTTTATAAAAGTCTGGATTCATCAAATGGTGGAGCACTGTTAAAGACAACAAGGAATTATCTACTCACAGTCCTTCAGTTTTAGCCCCACACTGCTGAGTTGCACGCGCTTCCAGAACTTGGTCTTGGCTTTTCATGTTGCAGATGTGAATGTTGTCAGGGAGCATCAGCCCATACTGCAGGGTTTCTACAGACCTGGTGCCCTCACTTCTTGTCTCTGAGGAGCCTTGTTGTGGAAGGCTAACAGGTTTCCAAGGCAACCAGCAGTTCTCTGTGAGATGTCAGACAATTTGTCTGTAGTTCTGATGGGACTTTTTTACATAAACTTTTGCCAGCAGAATTGTAGCAAAGGTTGGGTTGAAGAGTAAATGTCCTCCTCATAAACTGATACCCCAGGAACTAGGACAAGAGCCAGGATTACAAAGGGGTGGTAAGTTGTACTATACCGCACCGTAAGAACAATGACTATCTCTGTATTTTCCCAGGGGCCCTAAGTTTCATGTATTTTGAGTTTAACTGACCAAACACCACCTGTGTATGATGGTCTTTCCTTATGGACACCAACTCAGACCCTCCATCTCTCTTTCATGTAAAATCTATAAAGTATAAACCTGACAAGCTACCTATGTCGTATTTAATATGCCAAAAACTAGTAACAATTATAGACCTCATTCCCATGACCTGAAGGAATGGTTTGAGGCTCTTCATGTTCCTGGAGCAAGCAGTTGCCCTTGGGCTACACTACCATGTGACAGGGTATGGATATGCTACTGATGCCTGTTCGAGCAAATCAATGAACAACAGGAAGACAAGTGATACAAGTGAAGAAGAATATATACGGAGTAGAGTGTTCTGGGAATTCATCCCAAATTAAATAGGAGGCACAATACCACTCCTGGGAATATACTCTGGGAAGCCAAAAATACGCGAGTGGAAACACCATCCCTACTTTTATGTTCATAGCAGCATTATTCACAATAGCCAGAATCTGGAAACAACCAGAGTGCCTGAGAATCGATGACTGGATAAAGAAGCTTTGGTACATCTACACAATGGAATACTATGCAGCTGTTAGGAAAAATGAAGTTATAAAATTTGCCTATAAATGGATGGACATGGAGAAGATTATATTGAGTGAAATTAGCCAGAAGGAGAGAGACAGATACAGAATGACTGCATTTATTTGCATGACATAAATATATATGAACATATTATGATACCAATATCCAAGGTCAAATGAAACATGTATCAGGAGGTCTTGTCAAAGCTGGGAATTATCACAAACGTGTGGGAGTCAGAGGCTAGGTAAGACAGAAAATGGAACAGTGTGCTAACAATTGTCGAAAGTACTAATACCAACTTAGAACTGAGCATTAAATACAGGCAAAAAGATACACATGACAACCCTTTAATGTATGTTCTGTAATCCATAGTCTGGAAGGGAAGGAAAAGAGAAAGAGAGAGAAAGGGAAAGAAATAAAGAACCTGCCATGGAGCGGGGCTGGGGGAGGGGGAGGGAACCGGGGGCGTTGGTGGTGGGAGATGGGCACTGATGGAGGGATGGGTGCTGGAACACTGTATGACCAAAACACAAATATGAAATTTCTAATTGTATATCTTTATAATTGTATATTTTATGGTGGTATAATAAAATACTTTTAAAAAAATTAATAGGAGGCACAGAAAACTGAAAGTTTACTAAGCTGGCAATCAAGTTAGCATATAGTCTGAGCCCTTGACTTGTCAGGGGTCACTTGATCACTTGAATCCGTTATTCATTGATTTGCTCGAGCGGGCGCCAGTAACATTTCCATTGGACCCTATCACGTGCCAATGTAGCCCAATGGCATCTGGTTGATTCAGGAATATGAAGAGCCTCAAACCGTTCCCTTCAGGGTCTTTACAAGGGAAGTCTGACCATCTTGAAGGTGGGCGGCCACGTGATCTTTTGACATCCCGTGAGATCCAGTCGGTAATGGCTCTAGTCCAGCGGTTGTCTCCAAATCACATTACATGTCCAGCCCATCTGATTTTCGATGCCTTGGCAAAGCAAGACAGTGTCCCTGATTCTGGAATAGCAACGGAGGTCAGAACTCCGGATTCCTTCTCTCACTTGAGTGAGGCGTGATATTCCAAGCATAGCTCTTTCGATTCCTCTCTGGGAGACCTGAATAGCATTCTCATCCTGCTTTCGTAGGGGCCCAGGTCTCTGAGGCGTGATGTTAATGCAGGGAGGACAGTGGAGTCAAAGAGATGTGCCCGGAGCCGGAGGTGCTTTGTCCTTTTAGCTATTTCTTCGATGCCTTTGAAGGCATTCCATGCCGCCTCTCTTCCTCCTGTGCAGCTCAGGTTTTAGGTCATTCATCATGTTGATTTCTAGACCTAGGTACATATAACTGCTGCATTCAGAGATGTTTGTTCCATTGAGAGTGAATGGGGCCTCTAGAACTAGTTCATTTTTCATGAACATAGTTTTCTTTTTTTTTAAGTATTTTATTATACCACCGTGAGATATACAAATAAAAAAGATATACAATTAAAAAGTTCATGTTTGGGTTTTGGTCATACAGTGTTTCAGCACCGTCCCTCCACCAGTGCCCATCTCCCATCACCCACATCCCCGGTTCCCTCCCCTTCCCCATTCTTTAGATTCAGCTGTAGACCTATCTTTCCACATTCTTGATCGAAGTCAGCCAGCATTTGTGCCGCTTGGCTAATGTTTGGTGTTATTAGAACAATGTCATCAGCGCGAGCGGAGGTGGTGTAGTTGCCAACCATCTATCTTCACTTCCATTCCTTCCCATTCTAATTGTCGCATGATGTTCTCGAGGGTGGCGCTGAAGAGTTTTGGTGAAATGGTATCACCCCTGTCTAACCCCTCTTTTCACATTAATGATCACTTCTTTGTAGGATGGTGAGATCCTGGTGGTGAATCCATAATACAGCTCACGAAAGGATCTTGATGTATTGGGTTTGAACACCCTGTTTGGCTAGGGCTTCGATGACTGCTTCAGTCTCCACAGAAGTCAAAGGCTTTCTGTAAATCAATGAACGTGAGACAGAGCGGCATCTTGTACTCCTTACAAACCTTGATGAGCTTGGTTACTGTGTGGATATGGTCGATTGTGCTGAATCCTTTCCAGAAGACTGCTTGCTCGCATGGTTGTCCTTCATCTAGTGTTCTGCTAATCCTGTTCAGGGATGACTCGTGTAAACAGCTTGTAGATGACAGACAACAGGCAGATGGGGCGATAGTTGCCAATGTCGTGAATGTCTCCCTTCTTGAACAGTAGAACTGTCCTTCTGGTTTTACATTGGGAGGGCACCTTGCATACGGACAGGTAGCATGTGAAGAGCCGAGCTAGTGTATTGATGAGTACCGACAGCAGATTCTTCAGGTGTTCGGGTCTGACTTTGTCTGGGCCTGGTGCTGTTCCCTTCTTTACCGACGAGATGGCATGTCAGATTTCAGAAGGGAGAACGTTGGGAATGACATATCCATCCTGTGGAATTTGGTATGTGGGCAGGTGGATGTGGCTATCAAAGAGATTTGAGTAGAAGTCATGGATAATCTTCTCCATTGCCTTTCTGGAAGATGTGATAGATCCATCAGGGCGTCGGAGGGTAGTCATCTTGGTCTTATAGTTGGCAAAGGACAGGCGGGCAGTGCGAATGCTTTTCCCGGCTTCTGCCGCATCTTCCAGTATTTCTGCTCTTCTGGGGTCTTTGAGGTCTTCTTTTATCGCTTCTCTGCACCGTTTAGCAAGCTTGGATGTTAGCATTGTCAGGGGTAACTTGTCAGGGGTAACTTGAAAAATGTTCTCATCAGCATTGTGATAAGAACAGTGGGCTAAGAACTAAAGCTACTGTCTTTTTGGGTGCTGGGTGCAATAGCACAGCAGCTAGGACATTTGCCTTGCACACAGTCAAGCCAAGTTCAGTTCCTGGGTCCCATGTGTTCCCAAGTCCTGGAAAAGCGATCCTTGAGCCCAGAGCTAGGAGAAAGACCTGAGCACTGAATACCACCCAGTGTGTGCCCCCTTTCAACACCCCCTCTCGCCCTCCCCAAATAAAACTCTAGTCTTCTGTCACACCTGACATTCTCTCTTCTGAAGCCTCAGGCAAATCATCAAGAATAAGAATGCTAACATTGAGTTTGCAAGTTGCTTTTAAAATACTTCAAAATATTTGATATTTTTATGAGTGTTTTAAAAAATCTTATATCCAAGGTCAGGCAAAGCATGAATCAGGAGGTCTTGTCAAAGGCAGAATCAACCACAAACATGTGGGAGTCAGAGGTTAGGTAAGACAGAGAAGGGAACAGTGTGCTAATAATTTTCCAAAGTGATAATACCAGCCTATACTGAGCATATTCAATACTGAGCATTAATATAGGCAAAAAGCTATACATGATAACCTCTAAATGTATGTATTGCAATCCACAATGTGTAAGAGAAAGGAGAGAGATAGAGAGAGAGAAGATAAAGAGCCTGCCATAGAGGCAGGCTAGGGGAGGGGGAGAATGGGGACATTGGTGGTGGGAAATGGGCACTGGTGGAGGGGATGGGTGCTGGAATACTGTATGACCAAAACTGAAACATGAACATCTTTGTAAATGTATATCTCATGGTGGTATAATAAAATATTTAAACAAACAAGTAAACAACAAACAAACAAATATAATATTTAGGGTTGTTTATTTCAAGGATTTGTTCATCTAATTTTCTGAGTTAAAAAACAAAACAACCAACCTCCCCAACATTAAGTCTTACAACTCCAACCTTCAAAAAATACAAGATGATTATGGTTCTCAAAGGACTTGATCAACAGACCAGCCTCTGAATATCAGAATAGAAATAGAAGCACAGATACTGAATTATGGGGATCAACAGTATCTGAGGTTTACTTAGTATGTGGAGAGTCCAGGGGTTGCTCAGAATTTGTCCTACAATAAGCACACCAGGTTAAACACACCTTTAGACCTTGGCCACAGACAGAAGCAGGGCATATCTGATAAGCTTGTTTGGTGAGCTGATAAGTCTGTTTTGAGTCCGGTGAATCTATAACATGATCTGGAAGATTACAAACTATTTTTTTCTTCTATTTTTCTGGCTTCTTGAGCAGTTCTCTGGAAGCTCTGGGGTCAAGCCTAGTGGTACTCAGCCAACTGGGTCATATGGTTCCATGCTAGGACCTGCATATATGATGCTCCTTGGCCCTGTAGTGCCAGATTCACCCAGACCATCCTGGCAATGCTCAGAGACCACTAGAGCCTCACTCATCAGTGCTCAGGGGCCTCCAGGTCAATCCCTAGGGGCCTCAGGGAGCGATGCAGTGCTAGGGATCTAAATGGGGTCCCAGCACCCGAAGCAAACTCCTGACCTCTGCGCTGTCTCCCAGGTCTCCAAATCATTTTCTTTATTTAGAGAAGGGGAGCAAGTCATGAATAAGGAAATAAAAATAACTTACTTGAAAAGTGTGAATATCTTCTGACAAAGGATCATAGTTATACTTAAATATAGAATCACAAATTAAATTAAAAAAATCAAACTCACTCAGTATGCTCTTTTTCCTGGCAGGTGAAGTGAGAGCAAAAAGTCATAGAAATAATGTGTGTGTGTGTGTGTATACACACACACACATACACATTTGAATGGAAATAAAATTATTGGTTTGTCTTGGGCTTTGACATGACTTCTAACTTTGCCTGATGGCTAGGCTAAAATTTGTTATCCCAATCAAATTTTCTCTAGAATATTAGTGCTGAAGTGGGTTTCAGAGATTAATTAAATTATCTCCAGTGACCCAGTTCATTACCTATAAAGCTAGGTCTCAGTGTTTTCTCAAACATGCTAGTCATATTAGTAGCAAGTTGCTTCATTTCTCTGGACTTCAAGTTCTTCCATTAAATGGGAATAGTTATCTACTCTACAGTATTATGATGATGATTAAAAAGCAATTTCAGATGTAAAACAGACTAGATTGGACTGGACTGGACCAGGATGGAATAGAAACGGGTGTTGGGGGTCAAAGTGGATAGAACTGAATAGGCAAGTCTAGTCTGAAACACTAGTTGCTAGTTGGGAAATGAAACCAGCATTGAGAACAGTGGTTGACAACATGGTTAGAGATGGTGTTCTAACCCTCTAATCTCAGAGATCAACAAACTTTGCTTCTATCTTATTTAAAATTTAAAATGTTTATTTTATCATCAACTTAATTTCTGTTGAACTTGACATATCAATCTTATTTGGACATTTAAAATTTAAAATGTTGATTTTCAGTACCAAATTAAATTCTTTTAAACTTGACATACATATCAATCTTACTTCGTCATTTTTCCTAAACCCTGAGGAAACAACAAAAAGCTAAATTTGGAAAGAATTAGGAAGTAAGAAAAAGCACAAAATCCAAATATGAAATTCATGGTGAACTTGACTGAAAACTTGGTATTTCCTTTCTTATTTCATTCTTCCTCTTGTAGAGTCAGATTGTTCTGCTTTGCTTATGTCTATGTGTGTAGTTGATACATGAGTACTCACGACCAAGAGTGCTCATCAGTTTTCATGCACAATTCTTCCATGCTCTCTTTTCACACTTGTATTTCACTCCCGCTGGTCAAAGGAAGAACCAGGAATCCTAAAGAGGATTCCTTGTCCTATCCAATAACAACTTGTTCCAACTGTGGCCAGTCAGATGGTCTCAAACAATTCACAAGTTTCATCCAGTCTTTGAGTATATTATGAAACATTCTAAAGTGTTTCATATTGTTTTTTTATCCTATGTTTGTGGATGCTTTAAAAACAAGTCAACTTTTTTGGGAGACCCTCCTTTACGCTCTGAAGACGGTATTAGCCCAGAAGTCCTGATCTCCCTCTTCCACTCCATGCTCTCCATATTACCATCACCATTTCCATAATGGACAATTCATACACATCTACCTCTCACAGCAGATATCCATCTGTCAGAAACTCCAATTAGTCCTATTACAGATTGGAACCATTTCTCACAAACCATGCTACCACTTGGCTAAGCTGTTCTCTGTGCTCACTTGGACTGCAAAAACAGTCAACTGGTCTCACCTCCTACCTTACACAGGCATTATTGTGATCTTTTAACAAAAGAGTGAGATGACAGCACATCTGTGTTTGACACTCAGACACGTAAAGCTATTATTCTTACAAAGCCTGATGCCTCTCCTGTAGCAGCCTTCCATCACCTCTTCCAGCTCATTTCCATCGCCCACTTCAACTTTGCTCACACCCTTACCGCACACACACACACTTTTATACATTATGCACCGACACAACTACCTTCTGAGGATTGGCACCTGCTCTTACTTCCCTAACTGGAACAATCTTATCATAGACACTCAAAGATCGAGCACTCATTTTAGATATTTGTTCAAATTTCCCACATTCCAAAAGGTCTTTCCCTACCATTCTATTTAGAGAGGTTGCTTTTAAAATGACTTTTCAATTGTGGTCAAATATATGCTTAAGAGAAAAGAGACTATTTTAACTATATATTATTAATTTTTTTCTTTAAGAGCCAAGTTCAAGATGCCACTCTGTCTAAAGTTCATTGATTTAAAGTCTTTGATTCTGTTGAGATTGAAGTGGTCATTGAAGCTCTAGCCAAACTGGGCATTCAAACCCAATACATCAAGATCCTTCGTGAGCTGTATTACGGATTCACCACCAGGATCTCACCATTCTACAAGGAACTGATCATTGATATCAAAAGAGGGGTTTGTGGGCCGGATCTATAGCCCAGCGGGTAAGGCGTTTGCCTTGCACGCGGCCGGCCTGTGCCGGCCTCGGTTCAATCCCGGCATCACATATGGTCCCCTGAGCACTGCCAGGAGTAATTCCTGAGTGCAGAGCCAGGAGTAACCCCTGAGCGTCGCTGGGTGTGACCCAAAAAGCAAAAAAAAAAAAAAAAAAAGAGGGTTTGGCAGGGTAATACCATTTCACTGAAACTCTTCAGCACCACCCTCAAGAACGTCATGCAACAATTAGAATGGGAAGGAATGGGAGTAAAGATAGACAGTCGGCAAGTACGCCATCTCTGCTTTGCTGATGACATCATTCTAATAACACCAAACATTAGCCAAGCGGCACAAATGCTGGCTGACTTAGACCAAGAATGTGGAAAGATAGGTCTACAGCTGAATCTCAACAAAACTATGTTCATGAAAAATGAACTATTTCCAGAGGCCCCATTCATTCTCAATGGAACAAACATCTCTGAATGCAGCAGTTATGTGTACCTAGGTCTAGAAATCAACATGATGAACAACCTAAAACCTGAGCTGCGCAGGAGGAAGAGAGCAGCATGGAATGCCTTCAAAGGCATCGAAGAAATAGCTAAAAGGACAAAGAACCTCTGGCTCTGGGCACATCTCTTTGACTCCACCGTTCTCCCTGCATTAACATACGCCTCAGAGACCTAGGCCCCTACGAAAGCAGGATGAGAATGCTATTCGGGTCTCACATAGAGGAATCGAAAGAGCTATGCTTGAAATGATGGCTTCTAAGTGTGCGTAGAGCACTTAGAAGTGTACAATGTGTGGGAGAAGGAGGAGAGAGAGAGAGGGAGAGGAGAGGAGATAAAGAACCTGCCATTTAGGCAGGACGTGGGGGGGGGGAATTGGGGACATGGGTGGTGGCTGGGGGGCACTGGTGGAGGGCGGGGTGCTGGAACACTGTGTGACCGAAACCCCCAGCGTGAACAGCATTGTAATTGTATATCTCACGGTGGTATAATAAAATGTTAAAAAAAAAAAAAGAAAGAGCTATGCTTGGATTATCACACCTCACTCAAGTGAGAGAAAGAATCCAGAGTTCCGACCTCTGTCGACGATCGAGAGTCAGGGACGTCTCGTTTGCCAAGGTGTCGAAAATTAGATGGGCTGGACATGTAATGCGACTTGGAGATGACCGCTGGACTAGAGCCGTTACCAACTGGCTAACAGATCCCGTGGCTGCCCACCTACAAGGTAGTCAGACTTCTTCGTCAAGACCATGAATGAATGGTTTGAGGCTCTTTGTATTCCTGGAGCAAGCAGATGCCACTGGGCTACACTGGCATGTAATAGGGTCAAATGGAAATGTTACTGGCTCCCACTCGAACAAGTTGACAAATAACGGAATGTCAAGTGATCAAGTGATTTGCAAAGTTTTTGAAATTGGAGTTTCAAGCTTTCAGTGCCCAACTCCTACTCTCCCCACCAGTGTCAGCATCCTCGACTGATCACCCAAGGGCCCTCCCTCTCCCTATCTAGCCTCCTTAGAAAAAATCACAGTTTGTGTTATAGTAGTGTTGACACTTTTGGCCTTGCTATACAGTTACCCTCACCTCTAAGCCACCAAAATGTCCAAGACCCCTGACAAATGCCCTCGTATGTTACAGCCTGTTCACTTCTTCATTCCTTTCCCTTACTCATTTTAGGTACAGGGGTCGAGGAGGGAACGCATCTGGCTGTGCTCAGGGCTTACTTCTATACTGAGATCACTCCCCACAGTGCTTGGGGGACTGTATGCGATGCCGGAGATTGAACCCAGGTTAGACACACGCAAGTCAAGTATCAATCCCCTACTCTATATTTCTGTCCTGATTTGAACTATTTTTAGGAATAAAAATTCAGTAGCATCAAGTATACCCACAATGCTGTATGACATCACTAATTATTTCCAGAAATATGCCAAATGGGAGCTGTGCTTAGATCATTTGCACATGTAACACCCTCACTTCATGGGAGCCATCAGCCCAGATTCCCAACCCCCACACCACTGCTCTGTGGACACTTCAAGGAGTAACTGGCCATGTCGGCCTTCCACACTACTATTCTTTTTTTAACACCTACATCAACTAATCTCTCAAGAGTTGAAAATTCCCCTGATCACTTCTCTTCATTGCCAAAGATGGTCATTTGTATCGGACACTCTGATTAAATGACATTCAGGTCCTTAAAATAGCGTTGGCACATTGGTGCTCATTCATCCTAAAGACAGGGCTTTTCAGACTCCCATCGGCAGAGCTGGTGAGCTCGGCGTGCAGTGGGCACTTGTCTGAGCTGCTTAACCTGGAATAGGATGAGGTGGGATGGGGGTTCTGGGAGGCTGCTGCACCTCATCTAAAAGGAGCCTGAGAGGCGAGAGGATGCTACTGCCAGGCTCAGGATGCCCACTGCTCAGAGGCTCCCCTGCTTCCATTCGTTGTCCTTGGACTTGGGCTGAGCAGCCAATGGAGGACCAGGCAAAGTCTTGTATATAGACTTGATAAGAGCTAGAGGCAGACCTTGACCTCGTATGACCATGAAACCAGGAACGTTTTCTTTCTGTCATCCCTAGCATAGGGAAGATGATTCCAGCTTCTCAGGCAGAAATCCTCTGCTGGTCCCAACCCTCACTGACCCAGGGGGGGCCTCTCCAATCCTCCCCACCAAGCCTGGCCATGCCTCTCCCTCTGGTCACAGCCATTCCCCTTGGCAGCCCGGTCAGGTCCCTCCCAGGTACTGGCTGAGATCCCAGCAGGAAGTGGGATAGTTGAGAGGATTATGTGGGTATTATGTGACTTTCTTAGTGATACCTCAAGTCTGTTTCTGGGGACTGACCCAGGAGCCCTGGGGATTTTACATTTTCAGTTCCTCATTTCTTTGTTCTTATATTTTTTTTGTTTGGGGCCCACACTAGGTATTCAGGGCTTACTTCTGGCTCGCTGCTTAGGGATCAATCCTGGCAGTGCTTGGGGACCATATGGGGTGCCAGGAAATTATACCCAGGTGGGCCACATGCAAGGCAATTGCCATACTCATGTACTATCTCTCCAACCCTCATCGCTTGCTTCTTGTATCATACGTAACCTGTGACTCACATTAGCATGATGGTGCTTCGCGAATCTTGATTTCTCAGCAGACAGTAGCCTTCAACCAACTGACACCTCTGATTTTCCCTTAGTCTCTGACTTTAACTTGACCACTCCAGTGGTGACAGCCCATCTCTGAGCTCTTCTCTCAGCCTCCCTGCCCCCTATGCCTCCATCTACAACAGCTCTTTCTGCCAACTGGGTTTCTGACACCTACTGGGCAGTTACACAGGTTTAAAGCATACTGACCTTAAGAACATTGAAAAACAAGTTTGCTTTATCTTTTTTAGGCTTCTGGGGTCATACCCTAAAATTTTCAGGGTTACTCCTAGCTTTGCACTCAGAAATTACTCCTGGAAGTGCTCAGGGGACCATATGGGATGCTGGGGATCAAACCCAGGGTCAGCCGCATGCAAGGAAAATGCCCTGCCTGCTGTACTATTTATTACTCTGGCTCACAAATTTTAATTTATTTATTTATTTATTGGATTTTGCGGTCACACCTGGTGATGGTCAGGGGCTACTCCTGTTTCTACACTCAGGAATTACTCCTAGCATTTCTTGGGGAGCATATGGCATGCCAGGGATCAAACCCAGGTCAACTGCATGCAAGGCAAACACCCTACCCTCTGTACTATCACTCTAGCACCCACAAGTTTCATTTTAAGACTGGCTATGATCACATTCATTGACAGTATTGTAGAGTGACTTTGCACAGACTTGTCTTGCAAAACGAAAACTTTTCAAACAAGGGCATTAGCACATTAGCAAGTGTTTGGACTTGTTGTTCTTTGAAAAACAAGCAACAAAACATTACATGGAGATTTGAAAATGTTAAAAAGTCTTTGTCCTTGGGGCCCAAGCAATAGTACAGTGGATAAAATTCTTGTTGTTCATGCATCCAACCTAGGGTTAATTCCCAGCACCACATATGGTCCCCTGAGCCTACCAGGAGAATTCCCTGACTGCAGAGCCAGGAGTAAACCCTAAGCACACAGACACATGAGGACTAATAGCAGAAAAAGCATTTGTCCTTGGGGTCATAGTTCTATCTCAATGGCTGAAACTACTTGCTTCAATATGAGGTCATGAGTTTAATCTCTGGTACTCCCATGTGTGCCTAGCAAGGTCCTAGGAACTCTTCTATCTGGGATACCCATCACTGTGGCAGTGTGGGATCTGTGATGCATAGGCAGGTGTGTGCGTATGTGTGTGTGTGTGTGTGTAGTGCAACTAATATGCAGGCTGAACACCACAACTAAAGATGTGTGAGGCCTGCAGATGGGAACAAGACCGTCAGTGAGCACCACATCTGACTGAAATGAGAGCCCCCTGTGAGCACATCTGCAGGCATGTGACTCCAAGGTAGAACCACAGCTAAGTGTGTGACCCCTGAGCATCACCACAGTATCAACAAAGGAAAATAGCAAGGGGAGCTACACAACTGAAAATCAAAAGACTTCATCTGGCATTTTCCAAAATTAGTCCTATGTAAGATAAAAAAGAATGAGCACCCCACAAATTATTCAATTAAAAGGAGAATTCTGTGCTTAAATGTACTTTGAAAAAATACTCCCTCTGTGTAACATCTCACAGGGGTTAACATATATGTTAACATAACCCCACTGGAAAGATGGGGAGAGAAAACCAATAGATATTTCCTCAAAGATGACAGATAACCAACAGGCATATGAAAAAAATGTCCATCATCTCTGATAATCAGGGAAATGAAAACCAAAAAGACCAGGAGATATCATCTAACACCACTGAGAATAGTTTATGTGAACAAGACCTGGAACTGTAAGTACTAGCAGGGCGTAGAAAAGAAGAACTGCTTCGTTCATTTTTGGGGGGTTGTTACATGTCTAAGTCCCTTTGGAAAAGTGTTTGGAGAGTATTCAAAATATGAATAGAGTTGCTTCCATTCCTGGGCACTTACTCTAAGATCACAAAAGCATTTATCTGAAGCCGGAACAATAATACAGTGAGTAGGGTGTTTGTCTTGCACACAGCTGACCCATGTTCAATCCCCAGCACCCCATATGGTCTCCTGAATACTTCCAGCAGTAATTCCTGAATGCAGATCCAGGGAGTAACCCCTGAGCATTGTTGCGTGTGACCAAAAAAAGCTTTTAAAAACCAAACAAACATTCATCTATGTGTGCTCCTATGTGCATCACAGCACTACTTACAATAGCTAAGATTTGGAAAGAACCCAAGTGTCTGACAACAAACGAGTGGAAATGTGGTATGTGTACATAATGGAATACTACTCAGCTAGGGGGAAAGAAGCGGTTTTGCAGTTTGCTGCAACATGGATGGAATTCAAAGATGTCATGATAAATAAAGAGCATCAGAAAGTAAAGATGAATTCCAGATGATCTCACTAATGCATGGTACAAAGAAGCAAAGAAAGGAATTAAATAATCCCCAGCACAAACAAAACCTGTGGCATGATCAACAGAAATGAAAGCTGAAGGCATTTGGGAGGAAGTAGAAGGAAGGGATCTACAAACTCTAGTGGAGGGATTAGTGAATTATCTTTGGAAGTATGATGGAATAATTTCATTATTATTGTAAAATAAATTACAATCAATAAAAACAATCAAGCAAAAGAATAAAAATTAAGAATAAATAAAATATGTTATAAAACTAAGACTCTGAAAAATTCTCTTTCCAAGAAAACTCTGGAACTTTGGTTACCTCAGTACATACAAAATAAACACAGATCCTTCTCTTCTTCAGTACAAATTAATATTAATCCTATACATGGGGGCCAGAGTGACAGCACAGTGGGTAGGGCTTTTGCCTTGCACTCAGGTGACCTGGATTCAATCCCTGGCATCCCCTGTGGTCCGCTGAGTACTCCCAGGAGTAATTCCTGAGTGCAGAGCCAGGAGTAACCCCTGAGCATTTCCAGATATGGCCCAAAAGATAGATAGATATACACATATGTATATACATGTGTATATGCATATGCATACATACATGTACATGTATATGTATGTGTATGTATGTGTATGTGCATGTGTATGTGTATGTATATGTATATGTATATGTATGTATGTGTATATGTATATGTATATGCATATGTAGTATATGTATATGTATATGCATATGCATATGTATGTGACTATTGATCACTTGACATCCGTTATTTATTAATTTGCTAAAGCGGGTGCCAGTAACATTTCCATTTGTCCCTGTCATGTGCCATTGTAGCAGAAAGGCCTCTGGTTCCTCCAGGAACACGAAGAGCCTCAAACCAGTCATCCCTGATGAAGAAGTCTGACCATCTTGCATGTGGGTGGCCACATGATCTTTCGACATTCTGTGGGATCTAGTCAGTAACATCTCTAGTCCAGCAGTCATCTCCAAGTCGCATTAGATGTCCAGCCCATCTGATTTTCAATGCTTTGGCAAATGAGACAGTGTCCCTGATCTTGATTGTTGACAGAGGTCGGAACTCTGGATTCCTTCTCTCACTCGAGTGAGGTGTGATATTCCAAGCATAGCTCTTTTGATTCCTCTATGGGAGACCCGAATAGCATTTTCATCCTGCTTTCGTAGGGCCCAGGTCTATGAGGAATATGTTAATGCAAGGAGAATGGTGGAGTTGAAGAGATGTACCCAGAGCTGGAGGTTCTTTGTCTTTTTAGCTATTTCTTCCATGCTCTTGAAGGCGTTCCACACTGCTCTCTTCCTCCTGTACAACTCAAGTTTTAGGTTGTTCATCATGTTGACTTCTCAACCTAGGTACACATAACTGCTGCATTCAGAAATGTTTGTTCCATTGAGAGTGAATGGAGCCTCTGGAACTAGTTCACTTTTCATGAACTTAGTTTTGTTGAGATTCAGCTGTAGACCTATCTTTCCACATTCATGGTCGGAGTTCAGCCAGCATTTGTGCCGCTTAGCTAATGTTTGGTGTTATTAGAATGATGTCATCAGTGAAGTGGAGGTGGTGTACTTGCTGACCATCTGTCTTCACTCCCATTCCTTCCCATTCTAATTGTTGCATGACATTCTTGAGGGTGATGCTGAAGAGTTTCGGTGAAATGGTATCACCCTGTCAAATCCCTCTTTTGACATCCATGATCAGTTCCTTGTAGAATGATGAGATTCTGGTGGTGAACCTGTAATACAGCTCACGAAGGATCTTGATGTATTGGGTTTGAATGCCATGTTTGGCTAGGGGCTTCAATGACCACTTCGGTCTCCACAGAATCAAAGGCTTTCCTTAAATCAATGAACGTGAGACTGAGCAGCATCTTGAACTCTCTTCAAACCTCAATGAGCTTGGTTACCATGTGGATATGGTCGATTGTGCTGAATCCTTTTCGGAAGCCAGATTGCTCGCATGGTTATCCTTCATCTAATGTTCTGCCAATCCTGTTCAGGATGACTCAAGTGAACAGCTTGTAGATGATGGACAACAGGCAGATCAGGCGATAGTTACCAAAGCTGTGTATATCTCCCTTCTTGAACAGTAGAACTGTCCTGCTGCTTTCCCATTGGGAAGGCACCTTGCATTCAGACAGGTAGCATGTGAAGAGCAGCCGAGTCAATGTATTGATGAGTACTGACGGCAGATACTTCAGGTGTTTGGGTCTGACTTTGTCTGGGCCAGGTGCTGTTCACTTCTTTACCGATGAAATGGCATGCTGGATTTCAGAAGGGAGAATGTTGGGAATGACATATCCATCCTGCGGAATTTGGTATGTAGGCAGGTGGATGTGGTTATCAAAGAGATCTGAGTAGAATTCTTGAATAATCTTCTCCATTGCTTTTCTGGAAGATGTGATAGATCCATCAGGACATTGGAGGGCAGTCATCTTGTTCTTATAGTTGGCGAAGGACAGGTGGGCGTTGCAAATGCTTTTCCTGGCTTCTGCTGCATTGGCCAGTATTGCTGCTCTTCTTTCTTTGAGGTCTTCCTTTATTGCTTCTCTTCGCTTTGTGAGCTTGGACGTTAGCACTTGGTTGCCTGAGGCCCATGTCTTGCCATGTTGGCGAATGTACTCGAGTGTTTTTGAAAACAGGTGTACTTTTGTGGCTTTCTCTCTCTCTCAGAGTTCCTCGCACAATCATGGAAGTGCCGAACCAGTCGGTTGTATTCTTTGTTAATGTCATCAATGATGGCATCTTCCCATGATGCCACAATGGTGCCAAAGAGTTCCCAGTTGGTGGTCATTCTGGGAGTTCTCTTCTTAAACTTTGCAGCCCCTTTCTCCCCATTCTGTGAAGTAGAATTTTTCGTGAAGGAGAAGGTGGTCCGATCCTGTTTGGAATTTTGGGACAACAGTGACATTGGTCAGGCAAAACTGTCAATTGAATATGATGTGGTCAATTTCATTGTGGAACTGTTCATCAGGAGATTCCCATGTCCAACGTTTTAGATTCAGCCTTCTGGAACTGTGAGTTCCCATGAATGGTCTTGGTGGACATGATGAACTCAGATAGTCTCTCACCCTGTTTGTTCCATTCTAGGCCATGGCGTCTGATGTGGAGTTCTTCAGTCGATCTTCTCAGTCCTATCTTGGGATTAAAAGCACCAACTATGATCTTGTAGAAGGTGTTCTTTATAGAACTTCTCTAGTTCCATGTAGAATTTCTCAATTTCTTCTTCCTTGTATGTGGATGTTGGTGCATAGACAACGAAGAGAGAAACTTCTGGCAGTGGCCACATCTATTCAAGTGTAATCGTTTGATTCAGTTTGTTAGGCACTCAAATGAATCAATGCTCATGGCCAGGTTTGTGTTGACAAGGACATTGATACCAACACCTATTTTGTTGCATGTTCCAAGGAACAGTTCTCCGGTGTCAAAAATGGCATGATGTGATTCATGGCTTCTCGTTGGTCAAACAAATGATGTTGTACTTGATCTTTTGCACTTGCACCATCAGTTCCTCAATATATGGTTCTGATGCCAGCATACCTGCATTGAAAGTACAGACAGTCATTTTAGTTCTTCTTTGTTTTGGCAGCCTAGTTTGGTCCTGAGATTTTTATTAGCCTCTCCTTGCTCATCCTTCTTAGCGCTGCTGTATTTAGGGCTCTTGCAGGGTCAGGGGATGAGATCCATTGCTTGTCAGGCTCTGCTGTGTGGGCGGGATACTCTTGGTAGCTTCCCAAGCTCTCTGAGAGGGGTGGGTAGAATACTCTTGGTAATTTACAGATGGAGGCAACAGGGAGGGCTGGTTGCAGCTCTGCCCCATGTATCTGTTTCTCTGATTCAAGCATATGTGTGTGTGAGTGAGTGTGTGTGTGTGTGTGTGTGTGATATCCTGTACATCTAGCATCATTCTGGGATACTGGAAAGTAATGAAATGTTGAAGCAACTCAAAATCTCCCTCCCACAAAGGAGTGGAGACAGAGTTTGTGATGTTTCCAAGGAATGCTCAGTCAAGAGTTAAAGCCACACAGAACTGTTTTCAGGACTATTGAAACCCCATTCTAGTGCTCTCCACTAAATGCTGTTGGTTTTCTGGAGTATTTTGTTGTATTTTTTGTTTTTTGTTTTGGTTCTTGAGCCACACCAGTAATAATATTCAACTTACTCCTGGCTCAAGGATCACTGATTACCATATGGTACCAGGGATAGACTCAGGTCACCCACTTGGAAGGCAAGCAAGCACCTTACCTGCAGTACTATAGCATCAGCCCTGTTGGCTTGTTTTTAATGATTGGATCTCTCTAATAACTCCTGGAAAAATAAAGCATGTTCAAGACTCTTGAATTTAAACTCAAGGAATACAAGTTGTATCCACACAGTGCTTCTGGAATTTAGCATAAAGCAAGAAGAAAACTTTTCAACTCAATGTACTTGATGCAAATTTGATTAACTGGAAAACAGTTACCAGTCCTTTTTTCTTTAGAGGGTTGGGGGGTCAGAAGCAGTATTCAGGACTTACTTTTGGCTCTATGCTCAGGGCTCACTCATGGCAGGGATTAGGGGACATTATGGGGTGCCAGGAATTGAACCTTGGGTCTGTTATGTACAAGGCAAGCACCATACCAGCTACACTATTTGTCCAGCCCCAAGTTGCCAATTTCTTAAAAATGTATTTTCTTTAATTTCTCTGTAATTTTAATTTCCAGGTTCTCAAGGGAGGAGGTAACTCTCGTGATCCTTTGTCATCTCTTTCAGCGCCACTGGTTAGTGATAACGTCAATAGACAAAGTCAGGAAACCAAAGTCATGATCCTTCCAACTGAGTTTTCTCTCTCTCTCTCGTTCTCTCACTCTCTCTCTTTTTGAAAATCTACTCATATAAATGAAAATGAAAACAATGAGACACCCTTACCAGCTATTATAAGAGTTACCAACAATATAAAAATGAGAGAAAAAAAAAGAAAAGCCAAGTGCCAGCAAGGACAAGCAACTTAACTCTAACCCCCAAATACTGCTATTGGGAAAACAATAAGCCACTTCAGACAACAGTTTGGCAGTTCCTCATAAACAGTCAGTCACTGTTGGACTCAGTCCATTTCTTTCCTAGGTATTGCCCAAGAGAAACGAAATCATTGTTCATACAAAAATCTGCAAGCAAATATTTGTAGGAGTTTTATTTATAATTACCAAGCATGAGAAGCAATCCAAATGTCCATCAGCAAGTGAACATATATACAAGTTGTCATAAAGGGACACAGCTCAGTAATAAAAAGGAATGAACATTTGATACAGCAACTTCTCAAGAGCACTAGGCTGAGTGGGGAGAAAAAAGATCTTAAAAGGTCATGTGCAGGGCCGGAGCGATAGCCCAGCGGGTAGGGCATTTGCCTTGCATGCAGCCGGCCCATGCCGGCCTGGGTTCGATCCTCGGCATCCCATATGGCCCCCGAGCACCACAAGGAATAATTCATGAGTGCAGAGCCAGGAGTAAGCCCTGAGCATTGCCGGTGTGACCCAAAAAAGTAAAAAAAAATAAAAAAAGTTCATGTGCAGCGTGATTCAATCTAATCACATTCTTGAAATGACAAATTACCAGTGATGGGAAACAGATTAGTGGTTGCATGAAACAGGATCCAGGGGAGAGTCAGGGGTCAAGATGATCATGGGTGGCTCCACTAGGGAGATCTCCATGGTGATAAGGCAATTGTGTACATTGGCTGAGGTGACAGTTGTGTATGTAAATCTATACATGTAAGAAAGTGGCAAATATTATAATAGTGGCAATTTTCTCTGCTCCTGGACTAGAGTTATATAAGTTATAGTCATTGAAGGAAATTAGCCCAGAGGTTACAGAGGACCCTTGGATTATAACTTTTCAACTTCTCATGACTCTCTAGTTATTTCAGGGCAAAAGAATTAAGGTCACATTTAAACAAACATGTATACATGCAACATACATATGTGATGTACACAATCTCAGGTCCATGTTGCTAAACTGAAAGCTACTAGATGCATAAATTTACTTTCAGAGTGGCATCATTGCTAAAGCATTCTAGAGCGAGCAAAGCTTTAGGGATGGAGAACAAATAGGGTATTTACAGGATTACACAGAAGTCACATCAAGGAGTGGGGATAATGAAACTGCTTCATATCCTAACCACTGTATGGTGTCGCAGACCTATATGAGTACTTATGAAATGTGCCCCAGAATGCATAAATTCCACTGTGTGTGGGTTTAGAAATAAAAGAGACTATTGTGATCACCTTGACATATATTTATACTTTTTCCCCTCTCTGCTGAAAATGGAAAAGGGCAGAAATCCCTGCATTTGCCTCAGTAAGGATTATTTTTACATGAAAATATCTTCCTTGGATTTTAGTCACACAAAGGTGAGGGCATTTATTGAAGAGCCAGGTCAGATTACAGTGGGTGGTTAAAACACTGAAAGATTAGCCCATGAAATTAAAGTCTAGGGGCCTGAGAAAAACAACAGGGAACACACTTGTTTTGAACACAGTTTGTTGCAGGACACCTAAAAGCCTAAAAGCCTCTGCATCTGCACTGGATTGTCTCCTGCAGATCACTTCGTAGATAGGTAGTTTAAATGTGGCAATTTATCTGACCATGTATTCTGTACTGGCTGGTATAAATATTCTCTCACGCTGTCACAATCATCGTGGGACTAGCTAGATCTTACCAGCATATTTGCCTGGCCATGTTGGATCTCTAAGTAATTAGTCCAGAGAGAAATGCTGTTTGTCTCCAAACAAGCAAGCATGGCTCCCTGATAACTCAAAGGCAACTAAAATACAAAACTACCATGAAGTAGACGAGACTCTTGTGAAGGCTTGGAGAAATATTTAACTGGCATTAGTATAGTCTTTGGTACAGAGGCATGCCATCTCAGAAACCCCCTTCTTTACCCTATAAAGGCATTTCCAGGCAGATCTTGGCTCAAGACATTAGCATATAAAATGGCCAAGGTGAGGTGCTGGGAGAAATTACCTGAGGGCATTTAACCCTCCCTGCTTCCCATAATAGTGGGAGGTCTGAGTTGCAGGGGGTATAAAACTAGCCTGCTTCCTCCCTTGCTCTCTCTTTTAGGGCTTACACTCTTCTTGGAGTCTTGTCTTTGTCTCCTCTTTACAGGGCCTTAACACGTGGTGGCCGCCATCTTAGCCTACACGTGGCTGGGGTTCTAGCCGGGAATCCTAAGCACAGGGTTTTTCCTAATGTTGATTTGTATGCCTGAACCTGTGATAAGTAAAGCATTTTAAAACTGCATCCGATTCCTGAGTTTTCATCCATTTCCCACCAGCTTTGGAGGTAGAAGGGAACTCGTTTCCCAGCACTGTTGGGGACCCCAGCAATGTTCCCGACAACAGTTGACCCAGGTTCCAACTGTGGCACTCTCTATATGGTTATCAGAGACTGTCAGAAGTAGTCTCTGAGTGCAGAGCCAGAAGTAAGCCCTAGAACAGTTGAATGTGACCCAAAAACAAAAAAAAAGAAAAGAAAGCAAAATTTAAACAGAGTACAGGGAAGCTAACTTGAAACCAAATTGGGAATTTACCCCTAAGCTCTCAAGAAAAAAAAATGAAAAGATGGGGAATTCATTGAGACTAACTTCACATCTTTCGGTGGGAACATTGTGGTTGGCTCTCACGGGGGCCTCTGAGCAGGACTCTATATGACCCACTGGCTCATTTGAAGTTTGGAAATGCAATTTGTTTGTTCTACACCCCACCCCTGTAAGTCTCTTTTTCAGATTTATTTATTCACTCCTTAACTTCTCTTGAATGTTTTCTCACCTGAGTACCTGAGTATATCAAAACAGAGTAATAATTATGCAACCACGAGCTAAAACATAGGGGACAGCAACTGTCAACTTTGAAATTCAAGTCACAACTCATGTTGAGTAATTTCTGTTCTGGAGCCATACCTGGTAGTGCTCAGGGACTACCTGTGGCTCTGTACTCAGGTGGGACCCCTAGTGGTGCAGGGGGACCATATGGGTGCCAGGGACCAAACCAGGGTTGACTGCATGCAAGCCAAGAGCCTCGACACCTGTCTGATCTCTCTGGCCCAAAGATAAATCACTTTTTAAAAAGAATTGGCCAAGTTCGAGCCCAGGTAGGCGGCTCCCAGAAGCGGGAATCACTGGGAATTCGTCAGATGGAGTCAGGGTTCGGCCATTCCCCTCTCCATTTTGTCAAGCCTGGTGGCCCCCGCCAGGAGCTGCCCAGGGGCCATCAGCCATAACATGAAGAGGCTGGGGAGGCTGGAGCTCGGCTTGCCCCGGGCCCAGCTGAAGAGGGAACCCCAGGAGGGCAGACGGGTTTTTGGGAGTGGGCCCGTCGCCTCTGGGGGTCCCGGAAGCAGCCGAATGAGACTCGCCCATCACACTAGCCACCATTTTCGCTGTCCGGATCTGGGAAACTGCCTCACAACCAGATTAACAGAGCAGGACCAGTTCGAGCCCAGTGCGATGCGGCCGCTTGCGGCCGCGCTCTCCATAAAATGGTGGAAACAGTAATGTCTTTTAATGCACTGAATTCCACGAAGAGCAGGAAGGTTTGGCGGGAGGGAGAGATAAAGGGGAGAGAAATGACATACAGAACCTGCCAAGTAGTTGAGGTGTGGGAGGGGGAGGGAGGTGGGGACATTGGTGATGGGAGATGGGTTTGGGTGGAGGGATGGGTGTTGGAACACTGTAGAACCAAAACTCTACATGAGCATCTTTCAATTGTATGTCTAAAATGGTGTAATAATATTTGGGGAGGAGAAATAATAAAATAAAATTAAATAGGATAAAAAAAAAAGAATTGGCCAATATGTTTTCTATTAACTTAATTGCTTAATTATCATTTCATGGTTCTTGTTTTCTCTCTCTTCCCTTCCCTCTGTTGATGGACATTATTATGATGATAGAGTTCACATAGGCCCTCCTTGTGGTACTCATTGGAATCATACATTAGACTGTTGTTCTCACATACTCGGTGTGGTAGCTGGGAGAGGGTCTCCTTTGTTGAGGTGGGTGCACATAGGCTTGAAGGGATTGCATTCTCTCAACTGCAGTGTTCGGCACATTCTGGGTACAGAGCTTACCAGGGGCTGCATTCTTTAGCTATGGTGCTCACACTCATGCTAACCAGGGTCTCACTCTGGCCCCAGTACTTGCATATGTGATGTTCTCTAGGGGTGACAGCCTTGTACTGTGTTTCTCACAAACCCTTTGGGGCTGTGGCATGATTGAAAAGTGTCCATAGCAACAGCGGTCACAGACAGCAGAGCAGAGCATGGACCCACACAGCGGCATGTGCCACATCTAACATAGCAACAGCGGTCACAGACAGCAGAGCAAAGCATGGACCCACACAGCGTGTGCCACCAACATAGCAACAGCGGTCCCCGCAGGCATGGACCCACAAGCAGCATGTGCCACATCTAACATAGCAACAGCGGTCCGACACAACAAGACCCACACAGCGGCTGGCACATCTAACATAGCAACAGCGGTCACGCAGCACAGGCATGGACCCACAGCGGCTGTGCCACATCTAACATACAACAGCGGTCCGACAGCAGAGCGAGCATGGGCCCACAGCGGCTTGCCACATCTAACATAGTAACAGCGGTCACGACAGCAGAGCAGGCATGGACCCACAGCGGCATGTGCCACATCTAACATAGCAACAGCGGTCACAGACAGCAGAGCAGAGCATGGACCCACACAGCGGCATGTGCCACATCTAAGCGCAGGTGGCAGCACCAGGGCTTGGACCCATGGCTTCACACTTGAGAGGAGGACTTTCAGTCACTGACACCTGTCCTGAGCATCATGCCCCCACTCCCCACATGTCCTAATTTTTAAGGTGAGCAATTTTTTAAATATATTTTATTATACCACCATGAGATAAACAATTACAAAAATGTTCATGTTTGCGTTTCAGCCATACAGTGTTCCAGCACCCATCCCTCTACCAGTGCCCATTTCCCTCCACCAATGTCCCCGATTCTCTCCCCCCTCTCCCAGCCTGCCTCTATGGCAGGTTCTTTATCTCTTCTCTCTCTTTCTCTTTCTCTCTTCCTTTGTTTACATAATGTGAATTGTAATACATATACTTAGAGGTAATCATGTGTATCTTTTTGCCTGTATTTAATGCCAAGTTCTATGTGGTTATAGCACTTTCAACAATTATTGGCACATTGTTCCCTTATCTGTCTTACCTCACCTCTGCTCCCACACGTTTGTGGTAATTTCCACATTCTGTAGGTAGGGCCTTATTGCTGTCTTAGCATCACCTCATAGAAACATTTAAAAGGAAATTCTGGGTCACATCTGACACTCGATCACCAAAAAGTGGACTCTTCTGCCTGGCCTCTGTGTCTTCTATGTCCAGGAACATGCTGCTTCGCTCTCCCATCTGTCACAGCACTGCACCACACTTCCCTGCGCACTGAAATCCCAACTGTCTGGTTCCGAGTGTAAAGTATCTCAAATGATGCTGGGTAGAATTACTATACATTATTTATCATTTTGCTTCATTCACTTGTTCGGAGAAGCACACTATATTGACTGTTAGTCTCTTGTTTATATTTCATTTAAAATTTTGATTTTATTATTGTTATTGAGGATGCCTCCCAAGCAGTGATCCAGGGGGCTTGGGACCACTCCTGGGGATACTCGCTCAACTACGCCAAACAGTCCAATGCTTGGGACTGGGGAGATAGCTCAGGGATTAGAGGTGCAAGTCTTGTATGCACAAGACCCCAAGTTCAGGGGCCAGAGCAATAGTAGAGCCGGTAGGGCATTTGTGTTGCATGCAGCCTACTCAGGTTCGATTCCCGGCATCCCATATGGTCCCCTGAGCACGGCCAAGAGTAATTCCTGAGTGAAGAGCCAGGAGTAACCCTGAGCATCACCAGGTATGGCCCAAAAGGCAAAAAAAAAGTCCCTAAGTTCAATCCCTGGCAGAGCATGACATATACTAGCACTGCTGGGTGTGACCCGGGGGGCATCCATCAACATACAGATGTCATTGTAAAATGTTGTAAGCCCTTGAAACTCTAAAGCAATGTTACTTTGATGAAAGTCTATGGTAGGGGTGTTAGGCCATTCTAAGAAGCTGTTTCTGGTTCTGTGCTCAGAAGTGATTCCTGGCAGTGCTTAGGGAACCATATGTGGTGCCCAGGATTTGAACTGAACTTGGCAGGAGCAGAGCAGGCCCCTGAACCTCTGAACTATCTCTATGGTCCCCAAGAGAAGTCTTCAAAGACAGTATCTAGGTTTGAATTCTAAACAGCCTCAATAACATACTCAATTTTTCTGGGTCACCCAGTCATACAGGAGGAATGCATGTTAATACCCTGCTTACTTTCTTCTTGTTAGTCTGTCACAGGGGCATCAGCGAAGAAACACAAAGGGTAAAGAGAAATGGTTCATGCCAGTCAATCAGTGTTGAAATCCAGGGCAGAAGCGGAGGCAGTGCCCACGGTGAGCAGGTTCAAGGCTTCATGCAGCTCAGACATGTCTCCCACGGGCCTGTTTTGAGAGGTACCATGGGTGTGCCCGTCCTAACCATTGTTTTCTGCATCCTGAAAAGTCTTTCCCACATTTTAAATGTTTTATATTAGAGATTTCTTTACTGCACTTACACACACACACACACACACACACACATATAATCAATGTTACTTTTTTTTTGTTTTAGCTGTAAGAGAATGCTCATGTTCGGTACTGATGTAAATTGTTACATTATTTTTTCTGTGTAATGCCTTTGTGTTTGCTCATGTGACTCAAATATATTCTTTCCCTTAAAAAAGGTAAAGAGAAATTACTTTTCCTTTTCTAGGATTTTTGGATTTCTCATTTTGAGGCATTATCTACTGAGTGACCATGTTGTAAGATTGAGGTTTGGTTCTTTGCCTCAGCAAGCTACCTGTGTCGTATTTGATATGCCAAAACAGTAACAATTATAGACCTCATTCCCATGCCCTGAATGAATGGTTTGAGGCTCTTCATGTTCCTGAGGCGAGCAGATGCCCTTGGGCTACACTAGCAGGACAGGGACGAATAGAGATGTTACTGGCACCTGTTCCACCAAATGATGAGCAATGGGAAGACAAGTAATACAAGTGATTTCTAGGTTTTTTGGATTTCTCATGTTGAGGCATTACCTACTGAGTAACCACGTTGTAAGATTGGGGTTTGGTTCTTTTGCCTCAGCTTAACCCCACGTAACATATGTTTCTTCACCATCTCTTTACAGTTAAAGTCGAAATTTGTTATCTCTATAATAATGCTGCTTATAAATTAAGGCATACAGCAAATTATAATGGCTTTTCTGTCCTGAACATTTTTGTCTTCTCAAATAATTTTATCATTATTCATCACTAATTTAATCATTGTTATCATTATTCATCACCAATTTAATCACTGTTATCATTACTAATCACTAATTTAAACAAACTCCCAGTCAATTCTCAATGCTTTAAGAATACTGTATATTTGATAAATTTGATCATCTCAAAAGAATTCCTGGATGCCCATCATGGAAGAGTCTATATTGTCTTTTCTTGACCATCTGCTTCTCTGAGTAACTTGCTGTTTCCTCTCACCAGGAGGGCTGGCAGACGGCTGTGAATTCCCGTCCTTGTGGTCACTTGTGCCTTGGAATTTGTGGGAGCATCGCTTCCCTAGGGCAAGTTTAAGGGGATCAGGAAGCCTCTGAAGAAGCTCCGACACAACCTAGTTCTGTCCCTTGATATTATAAAAGATGAGCAAAGACCCAGAGCAGGTCATGGCACACAGGAGGCTGATACCCAGGAGGGACACAAAGACAATTTCCTTTGCTCTAAAGTATTTACAGCCCAGAAATAGCAACACTGAGATAAGAACTTGCCGCCTTCAGCTGCCTGTGAAGCCTCTCCCACTGCTCCGCTACAGAGACGAGAGCCTAGATCCGGGAGAGGCGACAGGGCTTGAACTGGAGCTCTACTTTGAATGTTAAGACTTCAGGCTTAAGAAAAAGAATAACAGAAATAATAAGATGAATGCAGAACCCTAATGTAGAAAGGCCTATTGTGTTGACATTGGGTGCAAACTAAATCCGAGTTAAAAGTTTACAATATCTAAAGAGAAGCCAATGAACTTTCTTTTTACCTGATGCACACCACACATTCATTAAAATAAATGTATAAAGCAATTACAAGTTGTTTGTTACCCATATTAAATAATTTTATGGGGACAGCTGCTACTGGCTGCTACTGGCACTCTCTGTGCCCAGCCGCTCATGAGGCGCCGGGGAGGGATGGCGGGTTCTAGCCCTGGCTCGCCACCCCAGCAGAGCCTCACAACAAGCCAGACGACCCCCAACTCCGTGAGGGCCTCCATTTTCCACACCGGACTTCCCCCTCGTCAGAACTCCACCCAGCAGACCAGCCTATCACAAACCGGCTCTCATGGCTGCAAGCGGCCGTGCGGTTCATCAATAAATGCTGGATTTAGAGATGACTACAAGAGTATGCTAGCTGATTGGCAGAGCCTGGCAAGCTACCCATGTTGTATTTGATATGCCAGATACCAGTAACAATTATAGACCTCATTCCCATGACCTGATGTAATGGTTTGAGGCTCTTTATGTTCCTGGAGCAAGCAGATGCCCTTGGGCTCTACTAGCATGATGACATGGAGAGCGTTACTGGTGCCCGCTCGAGCAAATTGATGATGAATGGGAAGACAGTGACAGTGATGGGGTCAGTCAGGGCTACCCCAGTGATGCTGGAGCAGCATTTGTGGTGCCAGGGATGGAACCCAGGACCTCACACATACCAGCCGTGTGTGCTACCACTTTGAGTCAAATTCCTGACTCCATTACAGAATCCCCCCCATTACAGTATCTAGTATCTTTTAAAGGAAGTCCCGGATATAGAAGCACTTCCTTACCATTCTCCCTGTTTCATTCCCTCTTTCCTCACTTACTGGCTGCTTCTTCTAAACCACAAGCTCCATATATCAGGATGGACAACAATCCCTAATCATCATCTCCTTAGGGTAGGTCTTGTTATATTCCAGAGCTAAGGATCTCTTAAACACAAGAAAAACACCAGTCAAGTCATACAAGATGATAGGACTAGCTGAGGCCTCCCTCAGCATGCTCTCAACTCAGAAGGCTGAGACAGACCTCAGGCTCTCATGCTTTCAACCCAGAAGGTTGTCGAAGGTTCTTAGGCAAAGGAGATGAATGTGAATTAGTCCCAAGAAGGAAGCTAATTCTCTCTGTTATTATGATATCAGGGCTGACTTCCTTCCTTCCTTCCTTCCTTCCGTCCTTCCTTCCTTCCATCCTTCCTTCTGTCCTTCTTCCTTTCCTTCCTTCCATCCTTCCTTCTGTCCTTCCTTCCTTCCGTCCTTCCTTCCTTCCTTTCCTTCTTTCCTTTCCTTCCTTCCATCCTTCCTTCCTTTCCTCCTTTCCTTCCTTCCTTTGCTTCCTTCCTTCCCTCCCTCCTCCTCCCTCCCTCCCTCCCTCCCTCCCTCCCTCCCTCCCTCCCTCCCTTCCTTCCTTCCTTCCTTCCTTCCTTCCTTTCCTTCCTTCCTTCCTTCCTTCCTTCCTTCCTTCCTTCCTTCCTTCCTTCCTTCCTTCCTTCCTTCCTTCCTTCCTTCTGTCCTTTTATCATTTACTTGACAGAATCTTTGCTTCCAGTGTCAAGCCACTAGTGTCAGTTTTAACTTCAGGCATTGCTCCCAGAAGAATTTCCCCAAGTCTCACTCCAAGGCGTAACAGAGAGATGAGCCCCAGATGTATCTGAACAGAATTTTTGAATGTGGTCTGGCTGCAGCTTTGCAACCTCTGCCTGAAAGCACTCCCCAGGCCATGCAGGTCAATAACGAAGGGAGCTCCCCAGACCATGCAGTCCATTAGTTAAGGGAGCACTCCCCAGTCCATCCAGGTCAATAAATAAGGGAGCACTCCCCAGACCATGCAGTCCATTAGCTAAAGGAGCACCCCCCAGGCCATGCAGTCCATTAGTTAAGGGAGCACTCCCCAGGCCATGCAGTCCATTAGTTAAGGGAGCACTCCCCCAGGCCATGCAGGCCAGTAGCTAAGAGAACACTCCCAGGACCATGCAGGCCATTGATTAAGGGAGCAATCCCCAGGCCATGCAGCCACTAGCTAAGGGGCACTCCCCAGTCATGCGGGCCACTATCTAAGGGGAGCTCCTGTGGCCCCCGTGAGAGCGCCTGGTTTCCAGTCTTCCTTCCTCTCACAGAGCCCAAGACGGCCTCCAAGTTCCACCTATGAATATCTCATGGGGGTGGATCTCTGTAGTGCCCCTGGTGTGGCACAGAAAAAACCACTCTCCCAAAATCCCTAACACCCCTACCAGACCCTGTGCCCTTCCACCATGGCTCTCCACAGTCACCTGGGGTCAGACCCAGACACAGTGACGGTCTCATGCATGCCACATCATGAATGGTGACAGGCTCCCCCCTAACTCTACCTTGCCTGCTTATCTCATAGCCCCTGCTCACTAAACACACATGTCCTTGCTTAAGTATTTTCTGAGCAAAGTATCCGGTGAATACTTTCATACTGGCATGACAGCCTTTACTGTGTCACCCCTCCCAGAGACAGAGAAGCTAATGGACAACAAGAAAGTCCCTGACCAAGATGCCCGTGAAGAGCTGTGATTCCTGCCCTTGTAGCCAAAGAACAAAGTCCTCATGAGAAACGCAGCCACCCATGACAGGCTGGGGATAGGTCAAGTGACAGGGCACCTGTCTAGCATCAGCAAAGCCCTGATCTGAATCCCAGCACTGAATACCCTGGCGGTGACAATATTTTAAAAAAGTTCTGCATATGTTGACCCTACCAGGGGTCCTCTTACAAGATAAGGGGTAACTGCCTAGACCCCCCCACATGGCAATCTGTTCCCAGACAAAGCATGAGATTGGTCGCATTCATGGCTCATGCCGCCCCAACCCCGTCAGGTGCCGAAGGCTCACAAGCAGGGTCACCAGCCTGTGGTAACCTGACCCCATCCCACTGTGGGGCCGGAGCCTGCTCCACACTGGAGGGGAGGAAAGGCCTTTGGCAGCACTGGGCACTGTGGCAACTCCTGAGCCAATGGATAAAGGGGCTTCCTATGGGAAGGCTGAGGACAGCAGGCTGGCAGGAAGGTCTGAAGAGAAGTAGCTTGCACGTCAAGCCAAGTTAGGGGAAGAAATACTTGCAGACGCCGATGTCTCCCATGAGCTGGCACTGCACTGTTTCACCGACATTATCTTATTTCTCCCTTTACACAGCCCATGAGGGGACCCAACGCTACGTCTTTTCCCAACTCTGTGTCACTCTCCTGACTCATTCAGACTCACTTTGTTTTCCAGATCCGACACAGAGTGGGAGGATTAGAG
Source organism: Cryptotis parvus (assembly GCA_021461705.1). Classification (NCBI taxonomy): domain Eukaryota; kingdom Metazoa; phylum Chordata; class Mammalia; order Eulipotyphla; family Soricidae; genus Cryptotis; species Cryptotis parvus. Next base: position 33,670 of record JAJIBD010008280.1, read on the forward strand.
AAGAGACAGCCATTTGCCCATGGTTCCTGAGGGCAGAAGGCTGAGATCTAGGTGTCGGTAGGTGGGTACCTCTTCTCGGCTGCTAAACAGCCACCATCTAGCTGTGTCCTCACATGCGGGTTCCTCTCCAAACAGTTCTGGAGTCTGGCCAAATGTTCACTTCCAGAACATTATATAACTGAAACCCAATCCTGAACAACCGTGAAACTGTGTATCTCATTGTAATTCAGTAAAAAAAAAAAAATCATGAAGAACTTCTTAGACGGAACCAGGAACCCAGTGGGAGTATCTCAGGGTCCATCCTGATTGCCCTGATTGCCTGGTTTATTTACACAAGAGCCTGTTCAGGACCTAATACCAGACAGCTGCCTTCTGAGGGTGTAAGGACTTCAGCCCGTGGATTTAGGTGTGTGTTTGGGGGGGGGGGGAGGGGCGTCCAGCTCACTGCTGAAAAGAAGCAGCTTGTACATCAAGACAAGCTTGTTGGAGTGCGGTTAGGTGCTTAAGGACTTCAGCCCGTGGATTTGGGTGGGGGCGTCCATCTCACTACATGGCATTTCTGGTGTTCTCAAACACAGTAGGTACGCTCTTATCTTTGCCTGTGTTGTCCACACTTCCTGAAATCTCTTCTGGCTCTTCATTTTGCTCCCGGCTGACCTTTGATTCCAACTTCACCTCTGAAAATCTTTGCCTGAACATATGATATCACTCTCCCTCACCATCTGTTTACTTCAAAGATTTTAACATTGTTGTGGGCTTAATTGCTGATTATTTATTCTTTGACTCGCCATAGGAATGTAAGAATCTATGATGACTACTTGGGTTTAAATGGGTGATTTTAGTATTATGAAAATAAGAAATTAGTATTTATTTCTGAAACTATTGATTGCAAGTTCAGCTTAAGTTCTCAGTGGGGGAACCAATCTAAAATTATTGCAAAATAAAAATTATAATCATTAAGCAAAAATTACCCATTTTTTGGTAGGGGGAGAGACAGAATTCTCACCACTAGTGCTCCAACACAGATGCACAGGGCAGATCTGCTACCAGCTTGCCCTGTGATCAGCTGATCATGAGGCACTCGGGAGGAAAGGCAGGTTTTTAGTCCTGGCCCACCATCCCAGCAGAGCCTCGCAAGAAGCCAGAGGAGCCTGCATACCGTGAGAGCTGCCATTTTCAACATCTGGACTCCACAGCTTGTCAGAGCTCCACCCAAGAGAAAAGCCAATCTCAAGACCTGCTCGTCAGAGTCCCAACCTTCAGTGAAGCCTCTTTCAAGCCCAGGTATGCTTGAACCAGAGGCACAGATACACGGAGCAGAGCTGCTTCTGGCTTTCCCTGTGCTCAGCTGATCATGAGGTATCTGGGAGTGAAGGCGGGTTCTAGCCCTGGTCCACCATCCCAATAGAGCAAGAAGCCAGAAGAACCCCCACACCATGAGGGCCACTGCTTTCAACATCCGGACTCCACAGCTCATCAGAGCTGCATCCAAGAAGAAAAGTCGATTTCTCCCCATTGCAGTTCATCAGTATATGCATGAACTGAGAGCCTACTACCTAGAGTCTACCACCCACATGGCAGAACCTGGCAAGCTACCTGTGTCGTATTTGATATGCCAAAAACCAGTAACAATTAAAGACCTCATTCCCATGACCTGAAGGAATGGTTTGAGCCTCTTCGTGTTCCTGGGTGAGCAGATGCCTTTGGGTTACACTAGCACGTGACAGGACATATGGAGATGTTACTGGTGCCTTCTCGAGCAAATCAATGAACAACAGGAAGACAAGTGATACAAGTGAAGTGATACCCATTTCCATTTCTCAGAGATGCTACCAACCACTGGTCTACTTTTCCTCTGTCTGAATCTGAAAATTGCAGGTATCATGTTCATGTGGAATGGTACCTGTGCCTGGTTTGTTCCACCTAGCAGATCACTCTCGGGGCCATGGGTCAGCTGGATTAGAATGCAGGGCCCATGTGCTTGATCCAGCACCTGTCTGCCTGCTGTTAGGGGCATTTTCATAAAGGTGACTGCATTCATGTGCTAGTCAAGCAGACTAGCAAGGTGGGTGGGCAGCATCTGACTAGGGCAAGGTCTGAACAGCAAAGATTCAGTTTTCCCAAAGAAGAAAAAATTCTCTAAGACCAAAACAGAAGCCCCTACTGCATGACTAGCCTGCCACTGGTAGAATTCAGGTGTTAAAGCATTTGCCTTGCATGATGGTCAAGCCTGGTTTAATCCTGGACACCATCTATGGTCCCCGAGTACCTCCTGGGGTCTTTCCTGAGCACAAAACCAGAACAGCCCCTGATCGCCACTCACTGTGAGCCAAAATACCAAACAAAACCAAAACAGGGGCAATATTAACTCTTATTAGCAATTCTAACCTATTGTACTACCTGATAGCTCAGATGTGTCAGTCTCCACAAGTACCTGAAAAAATACTTTAAAATAACTCTCAGTCTTAAAAGTTCCTTAAAATAACTCTCAGTCTTAATCTCCCTCTCTGCTCCCCATCTCTGCACACACACACACACACACACACACACACACACACACACACCTATTAATTCCGTGTCTCTACAGCACCTATCCAGAGATGCTCAGGGGACCATGTAGTACCCCAGTACTGTATGAACCAGGATCAGCCACATGCAAGGCACAGACAGGAACCCCTGTTCTGTCTCTCTAGCTCCAGGAATGTAGATTTTTTGCCCCCAAAGCACTTAGCCTTTGTGCTCTAATCTGTCTACCAAAATGAGGGGCGGATTCCTTTGGAATAAGTCGTAATTGATAATGGAGAGTATCCTAGAGTTTAAATCTTATTACTGCTTTCTCCTTCTAGTTCTTAAGGACAGTACCTAGTTATTACCTAGCATCCTACTGAAATCTCATTGTTCTGTAATTATTTCTTATAACATTCGTTTCAAACATTAAAATTAACAAATTAATCTCCTTAATTATAACTTTATCTTCTAGTTACACACATTAAATGAGCCCTGCTGTGAACATCTAATTCTTTGTTTACCAAGACTTTGAACCTGATAGAACTTACTTATTGAAGCTGCTTTTCAGTTATCTGTGGTATTTAGAAAAGGAAATGTCAGCTGCTGCTGCGGCACAAGCAGGGATTTGTACTGTCAGAACCAAGCTGGAGCCCACTGCACCCCCCCTGCATCAAGGGACTGGCATTTTACGCCAGAGCATGGATGTTCCAACACCCATTCCTCCACTAGTGTACTTTTCCTACCTCCAGGGTCTCCCATTTCTCTCTACCACACCCCCTCCCATCCCCTGCAGCCTGTTTCAGTGGTAGGCACTTTCCTTCTTTCTCAGATTTTAATTTACTATTAAAAACTGAGGGGACGCAGCACCGCCAGGAGTAATTCCTGAGTGCAGAGCCAGGAGTAACCCCTGAGTGTTGCGGGTGTGACCCAAAAAGGCAAAACAAAACAAAAAAAAACACACACACACAAACTGAGGGAAATGTGCAGTCAGTAAAACATGTTATTGTTGGGCAATTCTTATGGTATTAGTCGAATTGAACATCCTGTACCCGCTTTGTACTATTGCTCTAGCCCCTGGCCCTAATTTCTAAAATCTGTTCTTCAATTTCCTTTCTTTCTTCCTTCCTTCCTTCCTTCCTTCCTTCCTTCCTTCCTTCCTTCCTTCCTTCCTTACTTCTCTCTCTCTTTCTTCCTTCCTTTCCTTCCTTCCTTCCTTCTCTTCCTTCCTTCCTTCTCTCCCTTCTCTTCCTTCCTTCCTGCCTGCCTGCCTTCCTTCCTTCCTTCTTTCCTTCCTTCCTTCCTTCCTTCCTTCTCTCTCTCTTTCTTCCTTCCTTTCCTTCCTTCCTTCCTTCTCTTCCTTCCTTCCTTCTCTCCCTTCTCTTCCTTCCTTCCTTCCTTCCTTCCTTCCTTCTCTCTCTCTTTCTTCCTTCCTTTCCTTCCTTCCTTCCTTCTCTTCCTTCCTTCCTTCTCTCCCTTCTCTTCCTTCCTTCCTTCCTTCCTGCCTGCCTGCCTTCCTTCCTTCCTTCTTTCCTTCCTTCCTTCCTTCCTTCCTTCTCTCTCTCTTTCTTCCTTCCTTTCCTTCCTTCCTTCCTTCTCTTCCTTCCTTCCTTCTCTCCCTTCTCTTCCTTCCTTCCTTCCTTCCTGCCTGCCTGCCTTCTTTCCTTCCTTCCTTCCTTCCTTCCTTCTTCCTTCCTTCCTTCCTTCCTTCCTTCCTTCCTTCCTTCCTTCCTTCCTTCCTTCCTTCCTTCCTTCCTTCCTAGTTTCTGGGACATACCTAGTGGTACTCAGGCTTTATCCCTGGCTCTCAGGGATCACTCCTGGTAACCAGGAACCAAAGAGATGCTCAGGAGACCACATAGGAGCTAAATACTGAAGCCAGGGCAGTAGCGTGCAAGGTGGGCACCCTCCCTGCTATCCTATGGCTCCTGTTGTTTGATCCCTATTGTTTAATCTCTTCCCTTTGCCTCGGTATCCTGTTTCCACTTCAGATATAAGAAGATTTGAGATCTACCTGGGCCCTACTCTCACTTATGTCCTTTGTTTTCATAAAAATGTGTCCTATTCATTCAGGAACATATCTCAACTGTAAAGGGAGGTAACGATGTACAGACATTTGTGTGATTATTTGAATGATAAACATTATTCCCTCTGGGTGCTATATACTGAGCCAGAATTAGGTATAATTTTGTTTCCCTTCAAGTGACCTTTATATAACTGGCATTTAAATATGTACTCATGGAATAAATAAGATAGTTTCAAGGCCCTCGTCTCTACTTAATGGCAAGTTGTGAAAAGAAAAGAAAAAAAGAAAAGAAAAGAAAAGAAAAGAAAAGAAAAGAAAAGAAAAGAAAAGAAAAGAAAAGAAAAGAAAAGAAAAGAAAAGAAAAGAAAAGAAAAGAAAAGAAGATGGGAGGTATCACTTTCCCCAACCTCAAGCTCTACTACAGAGAAGTTGTAATTAAGACAATGTGGTATTGGTATAGAGACAGACCCGTAGACCTATGGAATAGAACTAAATATCCTGAAACACACTCTCAAATATACAACCACTTAATCTTCAATAAAGGAGCAAAAAATATTAAGTGCAGCAAAGAAAGCCTCTTCAACAAATGGTGCTGGGAAAACTGGGCAGCTATGTATAAAAAATGAACTTAGACCTCCTTCTAATGCCATGCACAAAAGTCCGATCAAAATAGATTATAGATCTCAACATCAGACATGAATCTATAAGGTACATCGAAGAAAACAGGAGAAATGCTCTACGACATCGAAACTAAAAGTATCTTTAAAGACGACACACCACTGACCAAGCAAATGGAAGCAAAGATAAACAAATGGGATTATATAAAATTGAAAAGCTTCTGCACCTCAAAAGAAATGGTGACCAAGATACAAAGACAATCCACAGAGTGGGAAAGGATATTCACCCAATACCCATCTGACAAGGGGTTAATATCCAGGATATATCAGGCACTGATAGCACTTCACAAGAAAAAAACAGCCAACCCCATCAAAAAATGGGGAAAAGAAATGGACAGAAGCTTCCAAAAAGAAGAAATTCAAATGGCCAAAAGGCATATGAAAAAAGTGCTCTTCATCTTTAATCATCAGGGAGATGCAAATCAAAACAACAATGAGGTACCATCTCACACCACAGAGACTGGCACACATCCAAAATAGCAAGAACAACCGGTGCTGGCTTGGATGTGGGGAAAAAGGGACTCTCATCCACTGTTGGTGGGAGTGCCGACTGGTCCAGCCCTTTTGGAAAACAATATGGGCATTCCTCCGAAAACTCGATATTGAGCTCCCATTTGATCCAGCAATAGCACTCCTGGGAATATACCGAGAGACCAAAAAACACATAGCAGAAACACTATCTGTACTTCTTTATTCATCTCTGCGCTATTCACTATAGCTAGAATCTGGAAACAACCTAAATGCCCGAGAACAGACGACTGGCTAAGGAAACTGTGGTTCATCTACACTATGGAATACTATGCAGCTGTCAGAAGAGATGAAATTATGAAATTTACCTGCAAATGGATGGACATGAAGACTATCATGCTAAGTGAAATTAGTCAGAAGGAAAAGGACAGATATAGAATGACTGCATTCATTAATAGGATATAAATAGATACCAGTGTTTTACTAAGTGTGGGAAATGGTAATGGCAGATTAAAACTCACCATTGAATATATACAAAGAGACTTAAGTGATAAACTCTAAATATCTGCAGGGCTAGCCACAATGTGTAAAAGAAGAGGAGAGAGAGATGCAGAGAGAGACAGAGAGAGAAAGAGAGGAAACTGGGGTACCTGCTATTGAGGCAACCTGGGGGTGGGCGGGAGGGGGTGGGGTACATTAGTGGTTGAAATGGGGCACTGGTGGAGGGATGGGTGCTGGTATACTGTATTACCAAGAACCAATTATGAACACCTTTGTAATTGTATGTCTCACGGTGGTATAATAAAAAATAAATAAATAAATAAATAAATAAATAAATAAATAAATAAATAAATGGAAAAAAAGAAAATCACCAACAAAAACAAAGGGCTGAGAGAGCTCAAAGGGCGGAGTCTAAGCAGGTGCAGGAGGCCCAGGTTTGAACTCCCCTCTCTGCAGAAGCGATCCCTAAGCCCATATCCCAGAGTAGCTCTCGAGCACTTCCGGGTGTGCCAACCCCCTCCCCAAATATAAAAAAAATAACCTCCAAACTCGCGTATTCTCAACAATCACCTTTCTGCTCTGTGCCTTCAAATCTAACGAGACCTGCAGGAAAAGAAATCAGTGCTGATACTAAATAATGTACCTAAAGGGGCTAGGGGTGGGGAATCAATGAACAGCTTATACCCGTCTTTGTGTGTTAAACTATGAAAGTAGCTCTGCAACTGGCCTAAGTTGGTTACAGTGAAGGGCGATGAGATTTAAGGGTTGGGCCTTTTTCATCTTCTTTAATGACGAAACTTGCCAGAAGCGAAGAGCAAGTGGACCCACATTACCCAGCTCTTCAAGCCACAGGCTGGCAGAGGTGCCTCCCTTGTTCTCTAGCAAGGAGTGGCCAGACTGGCAGATCCCAGGGGGTAGGGAAAAGGTTACTGCAGGTCGGTAAAGAGGCAGGTGCAACAAGCTGGCACCCTAGGCAGGTGGAGGATGTGTGTAAACTGAAGCAGGTGATCTCCGGACGAATAGGCTGGAGCTGGTCACGAGCACCTGCGGCTGGTTACAGCTCAGCCTGGAAGGTCCCTCCCCTCCTTCAGAGCCGAGCTGGAGACTCTGTTTGGGAGCACTGTGGAAGTCACCTTCTTCCCGACCCCCTGTGCTTCTCTGCATCACTGCCTCAGTGCGAAATGGAGTCGCCCCCAGCCTGGCAGGTGGGTTACCCACCATTACCTCTCTTTACAGTTGAGATATGTTCCTGAATGAATAGGACATATTTTTATGAAAACAAAGGACATAAGTGAGAGTAGGGCCCAGGTAGATCTCAAATCTTCTTATACCTGAAGTGGAAACAGGATACCGAGGCAAAGGGAAGAGATTGAGCAATAGGGGATCAAACAACAGGAGCCATAGGATAGCAGGGAGGGTGCCCGCCTTGCACGCTACTGCCCTGGCTTCAGTGTTTGGCTCCTACATGGTCTCCTGACAACTCTTTGGCTTGAGACCCTTGAAGGCATGAGCATCCCAGTCACCCGGGCCACTGCAGGAATCAGGGCAATGTTCTTGTCCCAGTGACACTTTTTAAGTCTAATACTCTCATGAGAGGAAGTCCAAATGTGTTCCATCAGAACTCCACCCAGCGACCAGCCCATTTATTTGGAGGTGTTTAAAAGAGTTTGCCTCCCCGGAGCCTGGCAAGCTTCGTGTTGATTTGATATGCCAAATTCCAGTAACAATTATTTAGGTGATTCCCAGACTAATATAAGTTTGAGGCTTTATGTTCCTGTAGCAGCCGATGCCCCTGGCTCCTGGCATGAGACAGGACATATGGAGTTATTACTGGTGCCCGCTCTAGCCAATAGATGACCAACGGGAAGATCGTGATCGTGATCGTGAATACTCTCATCCTCTTCATTCTCATTCCCGTTCATCATCGATTTGCTCAAGCGGGCACCAGTAACATCTCCATATGTCCTGTCTCATGCTAGTAGAGCCCAAGGGCTCTATCTGCTTGCTCCAGGAACATAAAGAGCCTCAAACCATTCCATTAGGTCATGGGAACCATGTTACTACCCTGAACGTGCCCATCTCAATAAATAAACAAATATTAAAATTACATATGAATCATTTTTCTTTGTACATGTCATCAAATATATGAAGCTAAAAATCAACCACAAAGGAAACTGAAAAAAAATCATGAAGACTAAACAGCATGCCTCTGAATGTTACTTGGGTAAATGAAGAAATTCAATAAAATAAGGGTGCCAGAGTGGCATGGGTCTTGCTTGGGTGTGGGTCTTACCATGTAAGGCAAGCAGGTAAGGTATTTGCCTTGCATGTAGACAACCCAGGTTTGATCCCTGGCATCTTATATGGTCAACTAGGCTTGCCTGGGGGATCTCTGAGCACAGGGCCAGGAGTAAGCCCTGAGCATAGCCAGGTGTGGTCCCAATACATACATATATATATATGTATAATATATTCATACATACTCATACATTCATATATATTCATACATATTCATACATTCATATATATAATATATTCATATAGTATGTAATATATTATAATATATAATATAGTATATAATATATCATATATTATAGTAATATATATGCACATATATTATCCAGTGACAAAGTAAAACTTAGAGATAATCTATCAGATCCTATGGGATATAGTAAAGACAGTATTATGAGGGAAATTTATGGTAATATAGGTCCACATGAACGACACGACACGACTTCCCGTGATCACATTTGCTAGAGCGGGCACCATAATACTCCAAGTCCTTCTCACCAGTAGAGCCAGCATCACTTCTACAGAACAAAAGAGCCTCAAGATTATATTAGGTCATGGGAATGACCTAATATAATTGTTAGGAATTTGGCATATCAAATACAACACAGCTTCCAGGCTTCCGAGCGGGAGGTAAACTCTTTTAAACACCCTCCAAATAAAGCATTTATTGATGAACCCGCCGCCACAAGCGCGCGAGCCGGGCTGTGATGGGCTGGTCTGCTGGGTGGAGTTCACGAGAGGGAAGTCCAAATGTGGAAAATGGTGGCGCCCGTGGAGGGGGGTGGCTGGCTTGCTGTGAGGCTCTGCCGAGGTGGGGGCCAGGGCTGAGAACCCCGCCATGCCTCCCGACTGCCTCATGAACGGCGTGCACAGGAGAGCAAGGAACAGCTCTGCCCCAAGTTTCAGATGAAACTTAGAAAGAATAATTACTAAAAATAACTATAGTCCATTTGAAAGAAGGTTGACCTTTTTCAACAGATGGCCACTAGGTAGTGCTTAATAACTTAATTTTTATAATTTATTTTATAATTCTTCAAAGCAATCTAACTTCACATTAGAAAGAAAACTAGGAAAAAAACAACAAATTAAACCAAAATTGATTGGCAGGAAGGAAATAATAAAAATCATAATGGCAATAAAATGAAAACAACACTTGTATTGTGAAGGTGCATTTCCATATCAAAGGGATTCAGAAGATCAGTAAGAAGATAGTTAAGGTGCTTACACCTAAGTAGGGTGGATTTGGAATCAGGGTGGAGGTGATGTAGGGGCAGGGATGCAACAAAGAACTCTCCAGGGGCACTTTCTGCACACGCTCATTTTCCTGCCAGTCTCAGCCAGACCGTTCCATCCTGGCCCTGCTATCACGCTATGGGTCTGAGGACGCTAAGGCTCTGTGAAGGGCTGGCAAGATGGTAGACCCAGAAGTATTGTGCAAGTCTGTTAGCTGCCACAACCTGGGTCCTCCCCAACTCGGCATGTGGCGTCAGACTTTGAAGATGAAGTGGCGAGCTGAAATGTGGTTAACAATGTCTGTGATGCTGTCTGTACAAACCCTCCCACCTCCCATTCCCATCTCACATTTTCAATATTAAAATAAAATCATATTCATCATTCCTGGGGAAAGGAACGATGAATATCTTCTATGTAGCTTATCTTCTATGTAGCTTCAGGACAGGAAATAACATACGCCTGGAGAGCGGAAGACTCCAAGTGTTCTGCCTTCCAACTGCAAGACCCACCGTGCTCACCAACACGTAGCAGAGAAGCCAAGGGGCTCAGTTGTCCCAGAAGTGAGACTGTCCATTTTCCACTCTCTGGAAGGCAATGAACGACAATACCAGCCTTCCCGGGGGCTGTGCCATCTTCATGTGATGGTTTAGACGGTGGCCAAGGCCACAGACACCCCGGAGCCCCAGCTAACGGTGACAGGTACACAGGTGATCACAGTGACCCTAATGGTCACCTCCAGACCCAGGCACATTTGTCTCTGTCCACACCGGGAATATCTGTCTCTGCCCCTGGAGACAAAGCTTCTATTATGTGCAATGTTTGGCAATGGGAGCTGAAAGTTCAGATTTTTAGTTGAGATTTTACTAATCTCAGGAAAAGGAAACCTTAGCTGCTGCGATAACCATGTGACTAACTCTGCACTGAAGGTCTTTTGTAGCAATTTCTTATTCCTTGCCAAGAGGTGTTATAACAACTTGGGCAGTTCAGACTTGAAATTGTTTACAGAACTTCTGATAGGTTGAAGCAGTTTAATCAATTTAACCAATCACAAGACCTTCAGCTATTGTCCAAACAATAAGCAATGGGCTCCATCTCTCCACTGGCACAGTTCCCTGGGCGGACCAACACTGTCGTATTGTCACCGTCTCACATGCATTAACATGGCCTCCTCACTCCCTCTGACACACCCGTGACTGTGAGCTGGGTGGCTGGGGGGTTACTCCTCCCCTTGGCTGCCCATCATCCCATCAGCTGATCCCCAAGCCTGAAGGTGCTAGGTAAAGAGAAAGCACTCAGGCACAACTCTGGATTCTCTCGAGGTTTCCTCCACTCACCTGCTTGTTTAATATCCTACCAACCAGCTTCCCTCCAGGCTGACCTCTGCTGCTCTACACCTGCCCAAATAGACACTTTGGAAAGTCTATTTTAAGACTTTCCCTCCTGAAGAGCTCAGTCCTGTAACATCTGGTCTCCAGGCTGAGATGCAGAGCCTTCCCCCGCCTTCTCTGTGTCCTGCAGCATCTGGTCTCCAGGCTGAGATGCGGAGCCTTCTCCAACCTTTGCTATGTTCTGTAGCCTGGTCCCAGGCTGAGACGCGGAGCCTTCTCCCACCTTCGCTAGTCCGTAGCGCCTGGTCTCCAGGCTGGAGCGGAGCCTTCTCCCCACCTCGCTATGTCCTGTAGTGTCTGGTCTCCAGGCTGAGATGTGGAGCCTTCTCCAACCTTCGCTATGTCCTGTAGCATCTGTCTCCAGGCTGAGATGCAGAGCCTTTCACGCCTTCTGTACCTGAGCACTGGTCCCAGGCTGAGATGCAGAGCCTCTTCCGCCTTCTCTGTGCCCCTGTAGTCTCCCTCTCTGAGTTGGTCCCTAACCACATATATCCCTCACATGACATGCAATCCCTTGTAAACCTCACTCATCCTCGGCAGCCCTCCTAAGACATTCCCCCACTCCTCCTAGTGCAATGGTTCCTCTAGAACACTCATAATTTTCTTGTGTGTATGTGTGTGTGTGTGTCTCTCGCTAAGCTCTTATAGTGAAGGAAACTTGGGCCTGAGTCATGCCAGTTAGTATGGATTTCTATATCCATTGAGCAGTGCTGTTAGAATAGAAGACTGGTTTTTATTAGCATGAAGAGGTGGGAGGGTGCTGACTGGCCCAGAGAGCCCCTTAAAGAGAGATATCACTCATGAACAATTATCCGAGTTGTAAGATTCTCTGCCAGACACTTCAGATATAATCTCACTGAGTCTTCACTGCAGTTCTACACTGATTGAGCTGTTGTCTCCTTTTATAGAAGACCGGAACCTTTACAAAACTGCCACAGTTTAAGACACATGTAAACAATAGTATTAGTGTTGCTGGTTCAACCAGATTCTTGAGCAAATGAAGCCTGTACCATTAGCCTGAGGTCAAAGCCCAGACGCTCAGCTACTGCCCAGGCTATGGCTCCAGAGAACATTCTCACACCCGTAGAGTGCTGTGCACTCTGCACAAGGCCGAGTATCTTGGAAGAATCTGGTTGAGTAGGGAATGTGTTCTTTTTTTTAATTAAATACTTTATTATACCACTGTGAGATATACAATTACAATGTTGTTCATGTTTGGAGGCCTCGGTCACATAGTGTTCCAGCACCGCCCCTCCACCAGTGCCCATTTCCCACCACCAATGTCCCCAATTCCCTCCCAACCCCCCCATAGCCCGCCTAAATGGCAGGTTCTTTATCTCTTTTCTTTCTCCCTCTCTCTCTCCCTTCCTTCTCCTACACATTGTGGGTTGCACTACATACACTTGGAAGCCATCATGTGCATTTTTTTGCCTGTATTTAATGCTCAGTTCTATGTTGGTATCAACCCTTTCGACATTTATTCACACATGGGGAACGTGTTCTTTTGAAGTGGCATTCTGATCAGAAGACGCAGTTTTGCTTTTTTATCTAGGGTTAGATCATTGATTATGATCGTTGATTATGATGTTCATTCAAAGTCCATTCTCAGAGCTGAGGTACTGGTGCCTCAGTCAATTGAACAGTGGGCTGTCTTTGGCTACAGTTTCTGTAGAAGCCTAGAAACTTGGCATTCTGGAAACAATATAAGTGCCTGAGAACAGAAGACTGGCTAAAGAAACTGTGGTACATCTACACAGTGGAATACTATGCAGCTGTCAGAAAAGACGAAGTCATGAAATTTACCTGCAAATGGATGGACATGGAGACTATCATGCTGAGTGAAATTAGTCAGAAGAAAAAGGACAGAAATAGAATGACTGCATTTATTAGAGGGATATAAATATATACTGGTGTTCTACTAACTGTGGGAAATGTTAATGCTAGGCTAGAACTGAATATTGAGTGTACACAAAGGATTTATATGATAATAGCTAAATGTCTGTAAGGAAGCCACAATGTGTAAGAGAAGAGAGAGGTAGGGGAGAGAGACAGAGAGAGAAACAGAGAGAGACACAGAGAGAGAGAGAGAGAGAGAGAGAGAGAGAGAGAGAGAGAGAAAAAAGGAAAAGTGTCTGCTATAGAGTTAGGCTGGGGGGAGGTGGGAGGGAATTTGGGGCCATTGGTGGTGGGAATAGGGCACTGGTGGAGGGACTATTGCATGGTGATATAATAAAAAAAGTTTTTAAAAAAGAAACTTGGCATTAAATGATAAGAGTGACTTTGCATCATTAAGGTCTCTCACCCCAATATCCTGCTGTCTCTACATCATCTGCAAGAGCATCGATCGGGTTCAGCAGCTGACCCAAACGTGGGCTGGCAGCAGCTCCCAGGCAGATATGAGCCTCTCTGCCCTGCTGCAGCCTAATCGTGCCCGGTGTCTATTCTGGGCCGCCTTCATTTCCTGTGGTGGAAATTAGATTTTGACAGTGCTCCTTTCACATTTAATCTGTTCATTCTAATTACACCCAGTCCCCTCAGTTCAATGTTGACTCTCCCTGTGTTGAGCAGACGGTTCCGACAGAACATGGAGCCCCCTCAGAAAGCCCCTCCCCTCAACGTTTGAATTTGCTGCTGACTTTTGTCCTTTTAAGTTCATTGGGAAAAGGATGTGCAGGGAAGCGGCATTCATGTAATGTCTGCTAAACAGGGGACCCCTAGCGGTCAAAATGAGAAAATACAATGAGGTTAAGACTACACACAGCCCCTCCTCTCCCCCTCCCCCAGCGATATCACAGTGGGTAGGGCTTTTGCCTTGCAAGAAGCTGACCTGGGTTCAATCCTTGGCATCCCATATGGTCCTCCGAGCACCGCCAAGAGTAATTTCTGAGTGCAGAGCCAGGAGTAACCCCCTGAGAATCGCCGTGAGTGGCCAAAATAGACAAGGAAAAAAAAAAAAAGACTACATACATATGTGTGGGTGCACGTATAAACATATTCACCTCAGGACAGCTTTACTGAGTATAACTGAACCACGAATGTTGTGTATTTTATATGTATTATAGCTTGACTTTTTTATGTATGCACTGTGAACTAATGACCACCAAAAAATCGAACTCGTTCATAGCTGTCCATTTCCTCCAGCCATTTTCTTTTTTTCTTTTTTTCTTTTTTTTTTTGTGTATTTGATGAGAAGACAATTTCAGATTGACTTGCTCAGCAAATTTCAGGTGTTCCAAATGGCATGTTTTAGGGAACCACACCCAATGATGCTGTTGAGTCCTTTGAGATCCTGGGACCATGACTGGGCTGGCGCCTGGCCATGTTGGCGAGTTCTGCAGTACTGAGACAGGCCTTTAATCCAGGTCCCCCACACAGGCCAGCACCATACTCTACAACTTGACTGTCTCCTTGGGTCCAAAGATATTCAGCGGATTGTCAAGAACTTTTTTCATCTTGTATAACTAGAACTTTGTGCCCTTTGAGGTTAAGAATATACCCTTGACACACATCCAAAACAGCAAGAACAACCGGTGCTGGCATGGATGTGGGGAAAAAGGGACTCTGATCCACTGTTGGTGGGAGTGCCGACTGGTCCAGCCCCTTTTGGAAAACAATATGGGCATTCCTCCGAAAAGTAGATATTGAGCTCCCATTTGATCCAGCAATAGCACTCCTGGGAATATACCCTAGAGACCGAAAAACACATAGCAGAAACACTATCTATACTTCTTTATTCATCTCTGCACTATTCACTATAGCTAGAATCTGGAAACAACCTAAATGCCCGAGAACAGAGGACTGGCTAAAGAAACTGTGGTTCATCTACACTATGGAATACTATGCAGCTGTCAGAAAAGATGAAATTATGAAATTTACCTGCAAATGGATGGACATGGAAACTATCATGCTGAGTGAAATTAGTCAGAAGGAAAAGGACAGATATAGAATGACTGCATTCATTAATAGGATATAAATAGATACCAGTGTTTTACTAAATGTGGGAAATGGTAATGGCAGATTAAAACTCACCATTGAATATACACAAAGAGACTTAAGTGATAAACTCTAAATATCTGCAGAGCTAGCCACAATGTGTAAAATAAGAGGGAGAAAGATGCAGAGACAGAGAGAGAGAGAGAGAGAGAGAGGAAACAGGGGTACCTGCTATTAAGGCAGCCTGGGGGTGGGCGGGAGGCGGTGGGGTACATGGTGGTGGAAATGGGGCACTGGTGGAGGGATGGGTGCTGGTATACTGTATTACCAAGAACCAATTATGAACACCTTTGTAATTGTATGTTTCACGGTGGTACAATAAAAAAATAAAAAAAATTTTAAAAAAAGAATATACCCTTGAGAATATATATGATAACCCCAAAACGTATGTATGGCAAGCCACAAATGTATAAGAGATGGGGAGACAGGAAGAGGGAGATGGGGGGGGAGAGAGAGAAGGAGGAGGAGGAATAGGATAGGAGGAGGAATAGGAGGAGGAGAATGAGGGAGGAGGAGGGAGGAAGAAGAGGAAGAGGAGGAGAAGGAAGGAAGAGAAGAAGGAGGAGGAGGAAGAGAAGGAATAGGAGGAAGAGGAGGAGGGAGGAGGAAGAGGAGGAGGAAGAAGAGGAGGAAGAGGAGGAGGAAGATGAGGAGAAGGAAGAAGAGGAGAGGAGGAGGAGGAAAGAGGAGGAGGAAGAGGATGAAAAAGGAAGAAGAGGATAAAGAAGGAGAAGGAGGAGAAGGAGGAGGAGGAGAAGGAGAAGGAGAAGGAGAGAAGGAGAAGGAGAAGGAGAAGGAGGAGAAGGAGAAGGAGAAGGAAGAGAAGGAGAAGGAGAAGGAGGAGAGTGCCTGCTGGGGGGAGGGAGAGGGAATCAGGGGACATTGATGGTGGGAAATGTGCACTGGTGGAGGGATGGGTGCTGCAACATTGTATGACTGAAACCCAATCATGAACAGCTTTGTAAATGTCTATCTTATATTATTATATTAATAATATAAGACATATCTTATATTATTATATTATTAGTTCCAGAGGCCCCATTCACTCTCAATGGAACAAACATCTCTGAATGCAGCAGTTATGTGTACCTAGGTCGAGAAATCAACATGCTGAACGACCTAAAACCTGAGCTGCGCAGGAGGAAGAGAAGCGACATGGAATGCCTTCAAAGGCATCGAAGAAATAGCTAAAAGGACAAAGAAACTCCGGCTCTGGGCACATCTCTTTGACTCCACCGTTCTCCCTGCATTAACATACACCTCAGAGACCTGGGCCCCTATGAAAGCAGGATGAGAATGCTGTTCGGGTCTCCCAGAGAGGAATCAAAAGAGCTATGCTTGGAATATCACGCCTCACTCAAGTGAGAGAAGGAATCCGGAGTTCTGACCTCCATCGCTATTCCAGAATCAGGGACGCTGTCTCATTTGCCAAGGCATCGAAAATCAGATGGGCTGGACATGTAATGCGATTTGGAGAAAACCGCTGGACTAGAGCCATTACCGACTGGATCCCACGGGATGTCAAAAAATCACGTGGCCACCCACCTACAAGATGGTCAGACTTCCTTGTCAAGACCCTAAAGGAACGGTTTGAGGCTCTTCATATTCCTGAATCAACCAGATGCCATTGGGCTACATTGGCACGTGATAGGGTCCAATGGAAATATTACTGGCGCCCGCTCGAGCAAATCGATGAATAATGAGATTCAAGTGATCAAGTGATCTTATAGTGTTATAATAAATAAACAAATAAATGACTGAATGAATGAATAGAATTTTTTTAAAAAGAAAATCCCTTGAAATCTGGGGCTATGGCTCAATGAGAGAATATGTGTGTACTGTCTTCCATGTGTGAGGCCTTGGCACCATAAAAGAGAATTAAAAAAATTAAGAGTCTTCCATCAAATTAAAAAAAATAATATTCCCTGGAATCTTTCATTTTTTCTTCCTTTGTTTCTCGAGGTTTGTAAATTGTGGCATTTGTAATGGGCCACTGGGAATGGAAGAGTCCCATCGTATGGTTTTAGATCTTTGGTGGGGAGGGTGTTGCGCCATATCCGGCTGGACTCAGAAGAGCTTACTCCTGGTTCTATGTTCAAGGATCACTCCTGGCAGGGCTCAGGGGACCATGTGCAGTGGCTGGGATCAAACCCAGGTTGGCCACAGGCCAGGTGCATTCCTTACCTGCTGTGCTATCGCTCCTGCTCCTTCTCATTTTTTAAATGTCACATTGCCTAAAAGACCTGGTTTTAGTCACCTTTTCCATCTGTGAAGGTAAATGCTGAAAAATAAATGTACCTCCAAAACTCTTACCTTCAAGGTTCTTGGTAGTCTCCCCACCACCAACCACCCGCCACAACCACCAAATGTGTATTTTCTGTTATCTCATGAG
This sequence comes from Cryptotis parvus, assembly GCA_021461705.1. Classification (NCBI taxonomy): domain Eukaryota; kingdom Metazoa; phylum Chordata; class Mammalia; order Eulipotyphla; family Soricidae; genus Cryptotis; species Cryptotis parvus. The sequence continues at coordinate 51,145 of JAJIBD010008280.1, forward strand.
TTAGAGGCAGAGTTAGCCTTTCGGAAACTGGAGTCAAACAAGGAGGAGAGAGCCTTGGCACGGTCGGGGACTGAATCCTGTCCCTTCTCCTAGAAATTGTGCCCACCAATGGCAGACTGAGCCTCAGTTTCCTTAGCTGTCAAAGGAAGGTACTGGGAGTTAAGCTTCCTTTCAGACCTGAAACTGTAGGCTGCAAAATCACGCAGCTGATCATTATTTGGTTTGGGGGCTAGAGGCTGAGATAAAGTGAATTAGAATCTGTCCTGGGTGACCTTTCTGCTGCCTGAGCACTAGTTATGTAAAGCACAGGGAACTGGCCAAAAGGGGACTCTGCTCCCATTTTTTAAGCCCACCTATGAATTATTCATGCCCTATACTCTAGCCAAGAATGGGGGGATAATGGCTCGTTTGACCTCTAAGAGCAAGGAGATAAGCTGGAGAAAGGGAAGTCATTTCCAAGAGAAGGTAGCTCATGGAATTTCAGGTGGAAGGGGTCTTTATAGATCATTTCATATGGAGCCCACTCACTTCAAGACAAAGAAATCAATACTCAGATTGGTTTAAGTGATTGGTCAAGATCAAGGAACAGTGTACTAACAATTATTGTAAATGATAACACCAGCGTAGAACTGAGCATTGAAAGTAAACAAAAGGATATACATGATAACCACTAACTGTATATATTGCAAGCCACAATGCGTAAGAGGAGAGAGAAAGAGAGAGAAAGAGAGAGAAAGAGAGAGAAGTGAAGATTGCCTGCCATACACTATTCACAATAGCCAGAATCTGGAAACAACCAGAGTGCCCGAGAACTGATGATTGGATAAAGAAACTTTGGTACATCTACACAATGGAATACTATGGAGCTGTTAGGAAAAATGAAGCTATGAAATTTGCCTATAAATGGATGCACTTGGAGAGGATCATGTTGAGTGAAATTAGCCAGAAGGAAAAAGACAGATATAGAATGACTGCATTTATTTCCATGATATAAATATATGTATATTATGATACCAATATCCAAGGTCAAGTGAAACATGTATCAGGAGGTCTTGTCAGAGGTGGAAATTATCACAAACGTGTGGGAGTCAGAGGCTAGGTAAGACAGAAAATGGAACGGTGTGCTAACAATTGACGAAAGTACTAATACCAACCTAGAACTGAGCATTAAATACAGGCAAAAGATACACATGACAACCTCTTTAATGTATGTTCTGTAATACGTGATCGGGAAGGGAAGGAAAAAGAGAAAGAGAAGAGAGAAAGGGAAAGAAATAAAGAACCTGCCATGGAGGCGGGCTGGGGAGAGGGGGGGGAACCAGGGACATTGGTGGTGGGAGATGGGCACTGGTGGAGGGATGGGTGCTGGAACACTGTATGACCAAAACCCAAATATGAACATCTTTGTAATTGTATATGTCATGGTGGTATAATAAAATAATTAAAAAATAAATAAATAAAATTTAATTTAAAAAAAGAATTGAAGAAGTCAAATGACTCTTTTTGAAAATTCCAGTTTACTTTGTAGGCAAATTGTAGCAAATTTATAAGTTTGTTATATTAAGCATAAGGAAAAAACGACACCTGAAAAAAAAGAAAAAAATAAATATATATATACATATACATACATATATATATACATATACATATATATAATGATACCAATATCCAAGGTCAGGCAAAACATGAATCAGGAGGTCTTGTCAACAGGTGGAATCTACCACACATGTGTGGGAGTCAGAGGTTAGGTAAGACGGAGAAGGGAACAGTGTGCTAATAATTGTCGAAAACGATAATACCAGCCTAGAACTGAGCATTGAATATCGTTAAAAGATACACACAATAGCCCTCTCCCAGCAGTCACTCAGTTCCTTTCCCTTTTTCTGGCTTTGGAGCAAGCAGCCACTTGCTCTGATAAACCATCCAATTCCTCCAGGTAAGCTCTGCTGCTCCCAGCCCCAGAGCCGGCGCCCTAGTAAACAAGGAGAAATACTAAGGGAGTAAAAGTGAGTCTGGAAGGAGCCGTGGCAGAGAGAAAGCCTCTCCAACAGGTCTGCCCCTCTCGCTTCCAGGTCCGTCGCCAGCATTGGTGAAGGTGAACAAAGCCTCGGAGGGTCCCAGTGAGGCAACACGGGGAATCTTCTCTTCATCAGGGTCAACTTGTTGCACTACTGTCTGTTGGAAAAGTCTTTGGAAAGCCACTGGGACAGGCCTGGGCCCTGTCCACAAAGCCCGGTGTGGTCAAGATGGGAGCCCTAGACAGACTTTCCTTCCCTCCCATCAGGCAGCCCAGAACTTTACACATTCTTAAATTTCCATCTTGAAATTGAGTCAATCCCCTCTAGTATGGAAAAAAAAAAGAAAGCCCAGATGTTCTATGAGTCTTTTTTTTTTTTTATTGATTGATTTTTTTTTTCACACCCAGCGACGTTCAGGGGTTACTTCCTGGCTCTTTGTTCAGGAATTACTCCTGGTGGTGCTAAGGGACCCTATGGGATGCCGGGGTTTGAACCAGGTCGGCCGCATGCAAGGCAAACACCCTACCCACTGTGCTATCGCTCCGGCCCCATATGATTCTTTTCAAAGGGCTCCCCAAGCCCTAGGCTGTCCAACTGCACCTATGCAGGACTCTCCTGACTTGTCCCACACTGAGTGGATCCAGAGGCGGCTCCCAAGAGGCAGGGAGGGGTGCACAAACTAATTGCTTTACTTGGTCAAAGGCTAAGCCCCCACCACCTCAAGAAATCATTCTGGACACAAGTGTTTCATAGTTACCCATTTTGGGAAAAAAAAATTCACCTACACATAAAGTTTAGCTACACATAAAATTCAGCTACAGTTGGTATTCTTTATCTTGAGTTAAAATGCTGAACCTGGAAAGATTAGATAGCTTGGTCAAGCTCAGATAACAAGCTGGCAGCACAGCTGCGGTGTGTGCCATGATCACACAGCACCCTGGCTTATGCACGTGTGTTCTGGGCTCTTCTCCCTACAAGCTTTGCAACTGATGAGGCCTTGGAGTCAAGGCAGCACCAACTGAGGCGTCCCTCGTGATTTTTACTGAAGGAGCGAAGACGGCACAAAAAACAAACATTCTACACATCAGATAAACCTTCTACACATAAAGTCCACACGCAAGCTTGTGTGTGTGTTGTAGTTGCAACAGCAACAGCACTGATCAAAGAGTCCCCACCAGATCAAAGAGTCTCTCCCGGGTCCTCTCTGCCCTCATGTGCTCCTGCTATAGTTCATAAGAAATTGAGCCTGTATCAGGAGTGGGCAGAAACCTTGGGTCCATGTAGGAGGCTAGTCTCACCCCCAATGGTACCAGACTCTAAAATCTGTGGATTTTACTCCATGTGGCAAAGAGGACTTTGCAGATACAATTAAGTTGGGGATTTTGAGTTGGAGATTTTGAGGTGAAGATAATCACCCAGGATTAGGCGGGCGACCTTAAAAGAAATCACAAGCATCCTCAGAAGAAGGCAGAGTGAGAAGAGAAGGCACTGTCTGACGATGAAGACAGAGGACAGAGCCGTCGTGAGCCCAGGAACCCAGGTGGTCACTGGAAGCTAAAAGGAGCAGGAGAGAAAAAGGCAAGATTCTCCCCAGGGCCTTCAGAAGGAAACAGGCCTGTTCACACCATAATGTAGCTGGTTTCTGAAAGCACAGAGAGTGAACTTCTACTGATGAAGCTTGTGGCTTTTGGGAGAGTTGCAAGAGAGATACAATCAGCTGGATGAGAACACCCCAGCTCACGCTAAAAAGGGCCACGCCGGGCAGGCGGGTGGCGTGATGACTCACGTGTACAGCTCTGTCACCCCACTCTGCCAGCAGCCACTTGGAGGTTTCATGCGGGCATTGCCCTCTGACACCGCTTCATGTGGAAAGAGCTGGGCCTCCCTGCGCAGAGAGATAAGAATATCTGTGCCTCCTAAGGAGTCATTAACTTGTCCCCGGCGCAAGAGGAGCAGTGACTGATGGGTATCACCGCGCCCTACCTGTGCGACCTCCTGTGGTTGTTTTCTTTGGCAGGATCCTAACTTGGCTTTTGGACAAAATGTGAACTGAGCAAGTTAGGGCTGCCTGGGAACAGGACATACTTGCTTATGAAACATTCCAACTTTCCTAGGATGGATTTTCTCCCACACGTTCTCACTTTCTGGCATTGCTCTCCTACACCTGCACCATGGCTCCATCGTAACACACCTCCCCATCAAATCTGGGGCACCCGGAGTCATTTCACGAGAAACTGCCAAAGCCCACCTTTACTCCATGAATTTGTCTGAGGCCAAGGCGTCTGAAAGCGTACCTGCAGCTGTTGCTATTTTGTTAGGGTTACTAGGTGATGTTTAGTTGGGAAAACTGGGCCAAAGCTCAGCTCTGACGTGTTGCTAATGCTGCCCCGTATTCTGTGACTTCTCAAAGTCGGTACTGGAGGGGATGTGTGAGACACCTCGACCAATGAGAGAACTGGGGTGCAGAATGGGTAACCAAGTACCAGACTGGCTGAGGGTGCCAGTGAAACTGAATGGAAGCAAAGTCTGAAGAGGAATCCTGATTCTCCAGAGTGAAACTAAAATTAGTCACAATGTTAGTCAAATTAGTCACAACCCACCTAAAGCAAACCCTGGTCCAGGGTTAAGTATTGTGACAGGGGCATCCTGGCAGCGACAGCTCCCAAGACACTGGACTCAGCCTTGCTTCTGCCTCTCTTACAGGACGGACAGACGCAGCAAGCCCCACGGGCTGTGTAGACAGAGGGCACCATCTCCTGTCAGCCTCCAGCTTTGGGACCAGCTCTGGGACTACTTTCAGAATGAGGGTACCAGGTTGCACAATTAAGCCTCCTGACTTACTAGCCCAAGTCTTGGTTTCTAGAATGTTCTTGAGGGATTCACATGAAATTCTTATAGTTAGGACAGGACAAGTAATAGTGGGGCTTAGAGCCAGACTTCTCTGAGTTTGCATCCTACGATGTATAGAGTTGGTGACTCTATATTGTACTGACTGTGCTGCCATTGCAAGCATTTAAACATCTTTTGCCTGTTTCTGTAGCTGTGAAAGAGGATAAAAGATGCCACTTACCTAAAAGGAGAGTGATGAGCAGTATTAGATGGATTGGAAGTTCTCACTGTTCAAACAACTAGAATAAACATACATAAAGGAAAGCTATTTCTTTATACCAAATATAAAGATAAAATATTTTTTGTTTGGGGGCCGGGCGATAGCCCAGGGGTAGGGCATTTGCCTTGCACGCGACCGGCCTATGCCGCCCAGGTTCAATCCCCGGCATCCCATATGGTCCCCTGAGCACCGCCAGGAGTAATTCATGAGCAAAGAGCGAGGAGTAACCCCTGAGCATCGCTGGGTGTGACCCAAAAAAGCAAAATATTTTTTTGTTTGGGAGCCCTACCTGGGTATGCTCAGGGATTGCTCCAGGCTCTGTGCCCAGGGATCACCCTGACAGTGCTTAGAGACCATTGAAGTGCCAGGATCAAGCCAGGCTGACTATGTGCAGGGTGAGTGCCCTATCTGCTGTACCACCTCTGATTCCAAATAGGATGAAATCATAGGGGGACATTCAAATAGTGAATTAAAAATTTTTTCAATCGAATCATCATGAGATAAGACCATTACAAAGCTGTTCACATTTGGGTTTCAGGTGCGCAGCGTTACAACACCCATCCCTCCACCAATGTACATTTCCCAGCACCAATGTGCCCAGTTTCCCCCCCCCACCATCCTCCATCCCCCACCCCACCCCCACCTGCCTCTATGGCATATACTTTTCTTCTAAATGAATTGTTTAAGTTGGTAATTTCTATCTTCTTTATGTTAGGGTCAGATTCTGTTACAATCCCCAGGTTTCATTGGTTTAAGTCCCTCATTTCCTGCTGGGGTCCTTGCTCAGCAGGCAGCTCTCTCCTCCCAAAGGGCCACTCCAGAGACCGGGTCTCTCCCACATGTGACTCCACATCTTCAGTCCTTCGTGACAAGGTTGCTCTGAGCCTTTTTCTCCCAGGAGGAAATAAAACAACGCACAAGCCAAATTTTATGGGCAAGGCCCACAGGTGAGACAGAGCAAGTGACCCATCATCCTTTGCCCATGCCTGACCACAAAGGAGGCTGGGAAATAAATAGCATTTCTACCACCTTCCCTCCAAAGATTCTCCTTGGAAAATGAGATACGCTTCAAATCCTGTCCATCATCTCCATATGATTCAGGTTTCTGGTAAAAACACACTCAGATTTCAGCATTTTTCCAGGTTCTCTGAATTATGAATCTGAGCTATAAGAATTTCACATGGTCTAAATGAGAAGTCATAGTTGCGAAAGAAAGGGGGGGGGGAAGTTCGGGGCATTTGAGGGTCAAGATAAACCAAACCCATTTCCTATTAGCTAATACCAGGCACCAGCTGGAGGTTCCCACATCTTGGGCTCTGAATGGGAACAGAAGTTGGTACCTGCTCTCCAGAAACTCACTGTCAGACTTGGAAACACAGGATGAGGCTACTGAATAATTACTCTTTGGAGTGTGGTCAAAGGGTAATGGGAGATATGGCAAGCATCTCTGTGGGCCCGCTCAGAAGTCTGGGCTGAGTCCTGAGGGCAGAGAAGCATTTGCTACAGGGGCAGAGAGAAGGGTAGTCTGGTAAAGCAAGAGAGGCAGGTCAGCGTGATTGGAACAGAGGCTGAAAACCCTGCAGCAATCTAGCCCGGCTCTCCGGGATCCCTGGGGAGACCAGGGAAGGGCCTCAGACTTTTCCTCGAGCCAGTGGGGAAACACTGGCAAATTCTGTTATGGAAAGCAACATTATCTGATTTTTGGAAAAGAGCGATCTTTCTGGATGCTTTGTGAAGCCACACACACACACACACACACACACACACACACACACAATAGAGGTAGAAAGGCTTGAAATAAGACCACTGTCACAATACAAGATTTTGAAGGAAGGACTTGAAAGATGAAGCAATTAAAGGCGAGGGGCAACTATATTTAGAAAAACAAACACACAATGCTCAGGATGAGGGAGAGGGGGAACCCTGCAATCATGCTCTTATCTCTGTTTCCAAAGCTGCCGACACTGTTGTAATGCATTCATTACAACAGGTAATAAGTCTGCGACATTCTCATTTATAAGGTCTGACAGCTCATTTATACGCTTAGAGGATGATGATGTGTCCACGCCTGAAGTGCCTGTGAGTGGCAACCAGCTGCGGGACCACACAGAGGGAAAGACACAGCTGAAGAAGGGTTCTAGAGAAAGAGATGGGGTCGATTACGTGCACAGGCACACCTGGCAACCCGGTTATGCTGAAACTCTCAAGCTGACCAGAAGAGTAAGGGATGGAGCAAAAGGAGAGAACCTGGAAAGCTGCTATTGAAAGGAGCTGAGAGGCTAAAGTAGAACAAAAACCCTTAGAAGAGACAGGGTCAAGGATGCTGTCCCAAGTCCAAAGCGTCAAATGGACATGGGGCGTGGGGCCACACGGAGGCAGCAGTTTCTTTCCCCTGCCTGGTGTGAAGCAAGGGAGGGAGTTTTGGTGAGGGACTAGGTGGAGGCTGAGAATAGGGCCCCCCAATTCTCAAAGGATGCTGGTATAGAATTAGAGGGAAATTGGGCTGGAAAGAAAAGCAGAGCAAGAAAGGGAGCTTCAGTGCTGCGTGTAGCTCTATCTTCAGCCAGAATTAGCGTGTGATCAGGAGTCAGAGCTTAGGTAAGACAGAGAAGGGAACCGTGTGCTAATAATTGTCAAAAGTGATAATACCAGCCTAGAACTGAGCATTGAATACAGGCAAAAAGATACATATGACTGCACATGATAACCTCTAAATGCATGTGTTGTGATCCACAGTGTGTAAGAGAAGGAAGAGAGAGAGCAAGAGAGAGAGAGAGAGAATAGAGATAAAGAACCTGCCATAGAAGCAGGCTAGGGAGGGGGAGGGAATTGGGGACATTGGTGGTGGGAAATGGGCACTGGTGGAGGGATGGGTGCTGGAACACTGTATGACTGAAACCCAAACATTAACATCTTTGTGACTGTATATCTCATGGTGGTATAATAAAATATTTTTTAAAAAAGGTTTGCCGCTCATTTCTCACTTCCCTTGGGGGCTTTTCCTCCCGCTTATTTCTCTGCCCATGGCTCTTAACCTCAGCGTGTCACTACTTAGCTGGAAGTCCAGAATCTCTTCCAAGCGCTCGGCCACGTCCCTGGCCAGCCCAGCCAACACACTGCACTCCCCAAGCCTCTGACTTTATGCTTTCTTCTGGCAGCCCATGTCGGGTCTCGGTTCTGTCGATGCTCGTGGTTCTTAGCAGACTCGGTGTCTGCTGATGCCGTGCTAGACAATCTACCAATACACATAAGATGAGACCTAACCTTCAAGACCACCACAGAGGAAAATACAGGATGATTTGGAACATTGTCATTGTGGCCCACACAGGACCCAAACAAATGGGCAGAGGTGACCCAGAGAGTCCTGCAAGACCCTAACAGGGTGAGAGGGACAAGCCGGACGCCCCCAGAAAGAGGGACGCACTCTCTTATGAGACTGGCCCTGCAGGGCCCAGGTGTGAGGCTGTTTCACACTCAGAGGAAATTCTTAGTTATCAGCCCGGGAACTATCAAAAACAACGTAGCAGGAGAATGTGGGCTCTCGGCGTGACATACTGACATAGCGCGTGGCTGGGCTACTTCTCTTAAAGCCAGAGGCCGGCAACTGAAGGCCTGGTAGCATTTGGGAAAGGCCTCCCCAGCCTGCCCTGGGTCTGCCCACATCCTGCACACGTGGGCAGCCAGAAATTATTTCCAAAAGGTGGCAAGGACTAGGGGCGAGACAAGGGCAGTGACTCTGGGGAGACTGGGGTGCGGGGACAGACGGATGAGGCGGCTCCACCGAAGTGCAGGGCTAAGGAGACACTCACAGCAGAGCACATGCCACCTCGTGCTGGGCCCTGGGTTGGATCCGCAGCCTGGCACTGCCCCTCCCTTGACCCCCAGCACCACTGGGTGGACCGCCACCCTGGGGGCCCTGGAGAACCACCAGCCAGAGCCAGCTCTGTCCAGACCGCCCCCTCCCCCGCCTCACTAAATAAAATAAAAGAGGGACTGGAACTAGCCGAACTTAATGTATCCTGCAAATAAATGCAGTCATTCTATATCTGAAGGACTTGCTACCTTTTTCATTAAAAAGAAGCTCTTGGCGGAAGAACTAACTCCAAAGAACCAGGTCACTGCTCCTGCCCGCTGGGCCAGGACAAGGGGGCCTGAGTGCTGGCTTCAAAGCTGCCCGCTCTGGTGTCAGAATCCCAGTGTGACCCCGCAGCAGCTGCACCCCAGCTCCCAGCGGGCCTCTGCAGGGAGGGCTGAGGCCTAAACTCCACTGCTCAAGACTTAATCTTGCCAAGCCCTGAGCAGAGTCAAAGCCCCTCCTGTCTTTCTTCCTTTGGCCCTCCTTCCTTTCAGGAAATATTTAGGGGCGCTTGGGGAGAGAGTAGAGAGGGCAAGATACTTGCCTTGTGTGCAGCTGACCCAGGTTCAGTCCCAGACACTGCCCGTGTTCCCCTGAGCCCAACCAGGAGGCGATTCCTGAGCAGAGTCAGGAGCACCCCAGCCCTGAGCACCGCTGGCTGTGGCTACCAAACAAAACAAGGACAATAGAGAGAGCACTATTACCCCATGCCAGGCATGTACCAGATATGAAGGGCCAAAGGTGAGTGGGTGCATACCTGCCTTCCAGAGCTCACATGTCAGGGCTGAGCAAGAGGAGGCCCCTCTGGGCCCCTGGAGACACTTCACCTTAGCTCTCCCAGCCCTGTGGGTAACCCTGTGGGTGTGCTGACTCCCTCCGACTCAGACGATTTATAGGTTAAAATGTTCTGGCTACACACAACTGGCCTCTAAAAGTGTAGCCTCAGGTTCATTCTCCTCTGAGTCTCTGGAGTCGCAGCGGAGACTGAGTCGCTCCAACCACGAGAGGGCGCCATCCGCTCTGATGTGGCCAAATCACCGGCTGGCTCAGTCGTGACTCTGCACGCAGAGACCTAATACCTGCCATCTCTCCCACGGTGAACCCTGAGGCTCAGGCAGGCTTTCCAGTCACGCGCAGACTCCAGCACTGAGCCAGTGGGAAGGCAATGGGTGAGGAAGCCAAGGCATCTTGGTAGGAAGTCGCCACCGATTGTGACTCATCAACCAGACTCTCAGAACCAATGACAACAGGTTTCTGTGCTACTACTCGCTACTCATACTATAGCCACACACACACACACACACACACACACACACACACACACACACACACACACACATATATATATATATATATATATATATATATAAAACCTCATGTTATCTAAAAGCTGCATTTCAGTGGCTATACAATTTAATATTTTCTCCTCTTCTTCCCTTTCTCGTTTCTACGATGATAGGCTCGCACATCTTGGCCACAGTGCTCGCACATACTTGTGGTTGTCAGAGCTGCACTGTTTGTGTGACCCCGGAGCTCCCACACAACAATGCTGCTGGGTGCTGCTCCAGCACGAAGGAGAGCCTGGGGTCCAACCCTGGCCTCACCAGCCTCAGGCGCACACGCCGAGCACTCTGCCCAGCTCCCCCTCGCTCATAGCACATTTATTGACAAGCCACTGTAGAGCAATAAGAGTTCACATAGCACAAGGCCATGAGTGAGTGCATCAGAATCACCATTCAAGCCTGACTTCCAGGATCAAAAGAGAAAGTGCAGCAGGTAGGACGCTTACCCTGCAATGGGCATCCTATTTGATCCTCGGCCTGCAATCCAGGAATAATTGCTAAGTCCAGAGCCAGGAACAAAAAAAGATGGCAAAAAACCACAGCCTTCTTTTTTTTTCTTCCTTCCTTCCTTCCTTCCTTCCTTCCTTCCTTCCTTCCTTCCTTCCTTCCCTTCCTTCCTCCCTCCTTCCTTGCTTTTCCTTCCTTCCTTCCTTCCTCCCTTCCCTCCTCCCTCCTTCCTTGCTTACTTCCTTCCTTCCTTCTTTCCTTCCTCCCTTCCCTCCCTTCTTCCTTCCTTCCTCCCTTCCTTCCCTCCCTCCTTCCTTGCTTACTTCATTCCTTCCTTCTTTCCTTCCTTTTTTCCTCCCTTTCTTCACTCCTTCCATCCCTCCTTCCTTCCTTGATTTCTTCCTTCCTTCCTTCCTTCTTCCTTCCTTCCTCCCTTACTTCCCTCCTTCCTTCCTTGCTTACTTCATTCCTTCCTTCCTTCCTTCCTTCTTTCCTCCCTTCCTTCCTCCTTCTATCCTTTCTTCCTTCTTTCCCTCCTCCTCTGTCTCTCCTCCATCCCTCCCTTCCACTCTTCTTGCTTTTTCTTTCCATTCTTCCTTCTTTCCTTCCTTTCTCCTTTCCCTCTTTCCTTCTTTCTTTTTTTAAAATGTTCAAGGACCACATTCAAGGAAATTCTTTTATTTTCTATACATCTGGAAGAAGATCCGGAAATGTGCATTGTTGCCAAAAGCTTCCAACATGCCAAAGAGCTCTGCGCCTTCTCTCTTCAGACGGTTGTGGATTATTTTTACCCTTGAGGGGACCACTCTTGATATTTTGATATTTTCCTCCTACTTTGCCATAGAGTAACTACTGTATGCCATAGGAAGGTGAGGGGGCCTCTAGACTGAAAAATCTCTCCCAGGGCTTCTAGCATCAAAGGCCTCTCCCAGAGGCTGAGCATTCAGCTGGAAAGCCTGTGGGGCACCAGCCTCAGGTGCCTGTATCCAGCTCTACCACCTAATGGTGAAGGGCTCTTCTGTCAAAAGCCCTAATCCCTAGATTGGTTTTATTTATAAAACAAAAGAACACTTATCTCACTATTGTGGGGATTATAGAGCACTGCAAGTGCCACGAGTACCTGTCCTGCAGGTAAGAGATGGGGACCAGGGCCGGGCGATAGCCCAGCGGGTAGGGCTTTTGCCTTGCATGCGGCCGGCCTGTGCCAGCCAGGGTTCGATCTCCGGCATCCCATATGGTCCTCTGAGCACCACCAGGAGTAATTCCTGAGTGCAGAGCCAGGAGTAACCCCCTGAGCGCCGCTGGTGTGACCCAAAAAGAAAAAAAAAAGAGATGGGGACCTGCGAGGACTCTTTTGACCATCAGCCCAGGAGATAGCACCACTGCCCCCTGCAAGGCACCGTGACCAGCGGCCTGGCTATCAGCAGATATCCCCATCTAGTGTAAATCCTGGAGCAAGCAGATGCCATTGGGCTACACTGGCACATGATAGGGTTAAATGGAAACATTTGAACCCAGCAAATCTACAAATAACGGGATGTCAAGTGATCAAGAGTAAATCGTATCAGTGCCTGTGGGAGTTTATGAGGACTCTGTATTCCTCCCCAAGAAGTTCTGCTTTCCCCAAAGTGTGGGTCAGGACAGAAGTCTGGGCCTCCCTCCCTGTTTTCACCGCTCCGGAGCTCGCAGGGTTCAAGAAGAGTCTCTTTGATTAATGCCAACAGACCTTTGGAGTCCTGCAAATCTTTCCTGCCAATCTTTTCTCTCCGTCCGATGCAACAATGCATCTCCCCCCCATCTTGAAGCCATCTCACTTGGCTCCTGGCTTCTCAGGAATCCCATGGAGCCCCATGGAGCCCCTCCCCTCCCTTTGGATTCCTCCTCCCGCGGGAGGCTACTTCACCCACTTTCCTTTCATCCTCTCCTTGGTCGCTCACCTCCTCCTTTAATCTCTCCTAAGCAGTCGCACTCTCAGACTGTACATCTCGGCAAGTCCCTTCACTCTCTCCTGGGCACTCACTTGCCGGGATTCCAAATGAACTTTACCATTGATGGAGCCAAAAGGAAATCAATTAAATGGAATCCCGTGCCCCTTACCCCTTTGTGCATCCCCCACTGACCTTATTTGCTCCTTACTGCTAATCTTTAGTAATGTGGGCCCATCCAGAAGTCCCAAGGCAGAAGTTCAGTCATTGTCTCCGATATCTTTCCCAAATTCAGCTGATTTTTTCTCTCTTAAACACCTAAACACAGCTTACTCTCAGGCAGCACCTACTGTCTTTGCTTCAATCTCTGTAACAAAAAGGTGTTAAATTCCTCAGAGCCCAGGCTGCCCACTATCCATAGCTGCTCAGTGATCTCTAGCGCAGCTGTCTCTCAGGCCTGGAGGGCTGGCTCAAGCCCTCTGCCTTTCCCTTACTCCAGTCCTTTTTTTTTTTCAGGAGCCCTCGACACTTATCTTTGGTTGGCTGCTTCTTGCTAAAATTGGATGGCAGTCTCCAAAAAAAAAAAAAGTCTTTCTAGAAATGAATATGACCTTATTTGGAGAAAGGGCCTTTGCACTTGCAAGTAAATTGAGGCTGCTGAGATGGAATTATCTAGGTGCATTATCAAGATTAGAGGTGACTGCAAGAGTATTTCACCTGCACGGCAGAGCTTGGCAAGTTACCCATGTCGTATTTGATATGCCAAATACCAGTAACAATTATAGACCTCATTCCCATGACCTGAAGGAATGGTTTGAGACTCTTTATGTTCCTGGAGCTAGCAGATGCCTTTGAGCTACACTAGCATGTGACAGTATGGAGATGTTACTGGTGCCCACTCGAGCAAATCGATAGACAGGAAGACAAGTGACAAGTGATTATCCTAAAATTAACAAAATTTTAGGTGCGTTAACAAAATTATCTAGGTGCATTAACAAAAAATAACAAGTATAAGAAAAGTATTAATACGAAGAAGAAGTGAGACAGTCTTGGAAAAGCAGAGAGAGATTGGAATCATGCCGCCACTAGCCAGAAGGCCTGGAACCTCTAAAAGCTGAAGGATACAAGAACTGAACTCTTCCTTAGAGTGTCCAGAAGGCCCACAGCCTTCTAACACCCCGGGTTTGGACTTCCAGCCTCTAGGATAAAAAATCAAATATCTGCTGTGTTAAGGGATCAAGTTTGTAGCAGTTTTCTCCAAGGCAGTCCTGGAAAACTAATGCACTGACCTTTCCATATCAACTCACATATCATCTCCCCCAGGAAGTCCTCCCTGAATGTTCCTACCATTCTCCTCCTCTTGCCAACTATCCTTTCTTTCCTGTGTCCACCTCACACTATCAACTCCTGAAAGGTGACAACTGGGTCTTTTCTCCCCTTTAAGATGAGGTTCTAGCCTGTTGCTAAGAAGAAAGCAGGTGCTCACCAGATCAGTGCATGAGAATCTCATGTATGGCCAAGAGTATCATCAGATCGGGAACTTAAGATCATTACCTCACGGTGTCACCTAATAAGCCTAAAAGACAGGTACTCTCATCTCTGCTTCACAGGCGCCAAAACTCTGCCACAGCAACTCACTCACGATGGTTCAGTAAGAAGAGTAGGAAGACCTAACGTTCTGAATCGCCAGTCCAGGTGAGCTTAACAACTGACCACTCTTCAAATGATCAAAGGTCAACTAGAAGAAGGAATGCTGGAGAGAAATGAAGGCTGGGACTTTAGTTTTAGATAGAATGTGTGTGTGTTTGAGTACACCTTGTGTACACATACATGTGAACAGAAGCCACAGTTGGTAGCCTAAAGATGACCTAACTTACAGCGCAGCACAAATATATTATCATTGTATCACTGTATCACTGTCTTCCCATTCATCATCGGTTTGGCTCGAGCGGGCACCAGTAACATCTCCATATGACCTGTCTCATGCTAGTAGAGCCCAAGGGCATCTGATTGCTCCAGGAACATAAAGAGCCTCAAACCATTCCATCAGGTCATGGGAATGAGGTCTATAATTGTTACTGGTATTTGTATATCAAATACAACACGGGTAGCTTGCCAGGCTCTGCCATGCGGGTGGCATACTCTTGTAGTCACCTCTGATCTCCAGCATTTATTGATTATATTATAACAGCTATATTATAACAGCTAAATATTATAGCTGGTTCAATTCTGTGGACTGAAGACAAAGGATCTGTAATGTAAGAGGGGCAAGAAAGAAGAGAGAAAGGGAAAAGGGAAGACAGGAGGAGATAGACAACTGCTAACGTCAGAATCAGAACACATTTTCCCTTGACCCTCTCTCTTGTGACCTCTCTTGTTCCTGGGCTTACTCTCAAGGCACTCCACACACACACTGTTGGCTCCCACTATGGTGTGACATCAAATGTGGGAGGCTGCATAATCCACCTCCCTTAAAGAGATCATGTCCTAAATCCCTGGACCTATGAATGTCACCTTACACAGCAAGGAAAAAAGAAAAAAGGACACTACAGAGTTGAGGATTTTGAGGTGGGCAGATTACCCTGATTATCTAGGTGGGTCTTAAATGTAATCATGCATGTCTTTTATAAGACAGGTAGAGGGACATTTGACACAGTGTGGGAAAAAAGAGGAAGACAACGGTGACCCAGGAAGCAAGGTAATATGACCATAAACCAAGGACTGTGGTAACCATGAAGCTGTAATCATCAAAGGTAAGAGGCGCCTCCCCACCATCCCCTGTGTGGTCCTGCTGACCCCTGATTTCAGCCCATGCTACTGATTTCAAGCTTCAGACGTATGTGGTCTGAGGGAGGGCACATTTCTATTGCTTTGAGTCACAAACCTTCTGTGCATCGCAACTTATTTGCACAATCACAAGAAATTAATATACCAGGTCTTCCAAAATGTCCCCCATCCCCGAGAGCAGCTTTCTTTCCTTTTTATCTTATTTTTTGTTTGGGGGTCACACTCAGCTCTGCTCAATGCTCACTCTTGGCTCTGCACTCAGGGATTACGCCTGGTTATGCTCAGGGTTCTACATGTGATCCTGGGGACCAAACCTGGATCCACTTCTTGTGAGATAAACACTTCCCCATTGTACTCTCTCTCCAGCACCCAAAAGCATTTCCTTGAAACCTCCTTTTAGTTTGATGATAGAGAAGATCAAACTCCAATGTTATCAATTACCTCTACTTAGTGTCTAAGTGCTCTAACAAGAAACAAAGCTTATAGTTTATAATGACTTGAGTTAACTTGGTAAGGCCAGTGTAGAGAGGGCAGTGGGAGCCAGGGAAATAGCCGGAAGGGGAGGGGGCAAACATGCCTGGCAGATGTACTGCCCCTCACTGTGGGGAGGCCCCCAGCACAGCTGGTTCCAGCAGTTCAGAATCACCTGCCCAAGCTCCTGTTACCTGTATCGACAGGCCAAGGGCCACCAGGAATGTCCCCAGGCTCCTAAACTGGGTAGATCCCTCCCTGATACTATAAGCAGTCAGGCACAAAATCAGGGAAACAGACCAGGGAAACAGGCATGTTGGGGCTGTGGGTCTGCCCTCAAGGCTATTCTCCTTCATGCAGGGAACCTCCCCCATAGTGATTCCAGCCGTGCTCACACAGAGCAGGACACCCAGTAAATGTTGGGTTGTGGTGGGAAGGGGGTGAGGATCCTTGCCAATACAGGTGCAATCTCTTCCCCGTAATGCCCTCCCTCAGCCCCCAGTCACCTGATGCTCCAGCTGTGTTCCTGCCAGGCTTTCAAACTCAATTATAGCCCATACAGTAAAACCTGGCTTGCATTTCCCTTCAACCTGAACCTTTCCCTTCACAATTCTACATCATTTATGATAACTGTACAATGTCTCTGAGTAATGTAAGCATTGTCTTCTGGGAAAACTCATGCTGTAAAGTACTGAAATTATTATGCTGTAGAAAGAACTCCCCTCAGTACCCTAAGCTGAAGATCCTCCATGAACACTTCTGGGTGGTCACTTACTCACACTAACGTAGATTCATAAAGCTCCCACTATTTGTCCAAAGAGAAAAAAAGACAGGATAGGCACCAACAAGCCCATAGTGGAGACCACTCATGGTATCCTCGATACACTTTCTAGGCGATGTTCATATCAAACTATGGAAAGCAATACCTTCAATATCCTGAGATCACATTGAAAGTTTTTTCAATAGTTTTACTAAACTTCCTAGTTCTTTTTAAATCCCCCAAAAGAAACAATAAACTACAACAGTATTGTGTCCTTTGAAAGGTTTTTTCTATAGAACCAGCTCCTGCATCAATGGCAAAGTCTTCCTTGAAGTCCCCTTTCTACTTTTCCTCCATTCAGCAAAGCTATATCGAGCACTTACTCCTTTCCATTTCTGGAAATACAGGAAGTAAACTGCTGCATGTTGAGGTCTACAGTAGGGGAGTCTGCAAATACCTGAACAAGATGAAGGGAATCTCCTTTCAATTTGTGCGGCTCATTGGCTCCAGGTGGGGGTCCCCCTCCTTTGCTGTCAGTGGAGGGTGGCCATACTCAGAAGTGCCCAGGCAATAGCCTTCAACTGCAAATCTGGTGGTTCCCAACTTCAGGGACAGTAATTGTTTCTCAAGGTTGGAAGTCACAAAGATGAGGTTCAGGATCTCCTTTACAAACAGATTCTGATCATCGCGGGGAGGAATCTGAGATTCTCTCTAAGGAACTCCAAGGCTATGAGGGCACTGCTGCTTTGAGGATCACATATGAATAACCAGGGACTACAGCATGTTAGCTTCTATCTTTTTTCACAAAACATCAGATTCTAGCAGTTCCTACATAGTGTTTTTTAAGAACTTTGGTAAGGATACCACTGATTATGGTGGTGTTGATGAACAAGTGTGGTTTCATAGCCTCAATATGCAACAACTCAGATATTAGACTTAAAAACAAATGCAACGTGCTGAGCTGTTTCAGAATCAAGAACAACTGGGAAAACAGCTGAGTGCTGGAGCATGTGTCTTGCATGGACTTAGCTGTGGTCAGCTATTGTCCCATTATCATAAATGCCTGTGAGCCCCACACCTAGGGCAGAATTTACTGATTTAGGAGGCATAAACTTCACACTAGTGTCAGAGCTAGTCCAGGAATTTGCAGAGACATTTAAATGCAGAAAAGGGGCACATGAAACAGAGCTAGCAAAGAGAAACTGAGCAAAGGGACTCTCGTGTTGTCCTCATGAGAGGTGAGACTGAAATTATCCCGAGTCCCTCTCATGACCTTCACTGGCCATGCTGACCCCTGCCCCTCGCTCCCTGTTGCTGGGCTGAGAATATCTGGTGGTCAGAGAGGAAGGACTCCAGATGCTTAATAAGAAGTCCAGAGAGGTTTCCATTCAATGGACTTTCTGAGGCACAGTTGCCCGAAGAGGCAGAGTATTGAGGCTACAGTCCAGGGCCACCGATAAATGATTTCACCTTTATTAGTGCAAGTGCACGAGAGCCTGGGGACTGCTCCATGTTTGGTCTTTCCCGCCTTTATATCCATTCCCATCCCCATAGCATTTGTTCTGCTGTCACCGGGCCGTTGAGAAACAGAAGGCTTTGGAGGGAGGTTGACAGACAGGGCATTTGGCTCTGACAACAGTCATCCCAGCTACAGGCAACAACATTCTGCAAAAGATTTGGCCAATCCTGAAACCCATGAGTTCCTGTCAGGACTCTACCAAGGTACAAAAGGGAATTGAAGCACAAAACTCATCAACAGATCCTTAGGGAAGTGTTCAGGGACAGGAGCTTGCTGGGTGTCCCTGGGAATCCCAGGGCTTCTGAGTCCTCCTCAGATTTTTCAGTGGTATGAGGGAACATTAGATTTCATGCTCTTTGAGGTTCCTTCCAAAGAAGCCATCAACATTCTGTGCCCCCACTCGATCCAGAAATAGAGCCCAAAAGTTTGATTCCGTCATTCTCAACTGCCTATATTTTCAGTGATAGAGTGATACAGTGAGACAGTGATAGTACAGCCAGTAGGGCATTTGCCTTGCACCGGGCTGACCTGGCTCTATCCCTGGCATCCCATATGGTCCCCCCAAGGAAGGCCAGGGAGTAATTCCTGAATGCAGAGCCAGGGAGTGTCCCCTGAGCAGCACTGGGTGTGAACACCCCAACCCCCAAAGAAACATTGTTTTAGCAGCAGCAGTAAACACCGTAGTTACTGGATTCTTCCAAAAGGCCATAAATGCTAGAAGAGTCTATGAAAGAACTAATGTTTCATTAGTACTGTTCAACTTCTTCACTTTTTTTTTAACCTCTCCTGGTGGTGCTTGGGGTTTACACCTGGCTCTGGATCAGGGACCATATTGGGTGCTGAAGTCACATGTGAAAGGCAGTGTCTGATGACCCCCATTTATTTTCCTGCTTTGGATAGACTTAACAAGTTAAGGTAGGAGACATCACAGTAGAGATTTTTTTAAGGGAGATTAAAAATTTCTTCAGGCTCATGAAACTATGAAATGAATGGAAAAAGTTGATACAACAGCATGGACCCCACAATTCTACTGGATGTGACCCACTGCAGAAGAGACCCCCCCAGGCCCCCAAAAAGCCCCCTAATTGAGCGGTTAAGCCTTCTTTTCTGTGCCTTACCTGTGTATAAGTACTTCATTCCAGGGACCATCAGGTGACCTACCAAATTGAATCATTAGTTCCATGATACAGAAGAGGAAACTGAGGCACAGCGAGATTCAATGATCCACCCAAACTCTGCCCACTTGGTAGCTGAGGTCGACCTGCAAAGTCTTCAGCAACTGGGCACTTTACTCTGATGCCCTTTTGGGTGGAAGATGTCAAGACCTGTCAACATCCTCAGGAGGAGCAACGGGGAGATGTGTGTGCCCTCATTTCCTGGCACTGTGATTCAAGCCTTCAGGCTGGCACTGGCAAATAAAAACTCTCCCTTGCTCTCACCTGGTGGGGCAGAGTTTCCAGTCTCCCCATCGGGCGGGGGAGAAGGGGAATCCCCCCCAGCCACCCCCACCCTGGCACCCATCTTCACCCCGGGCCTCCAAGCCATAACTCGCAGCTCTGGGTAAGCCCCTGGAGATCAGCTCCCGGAGTAGACGGGCCCTTAAACAGTGCACACACACGGAAATTTGGCTGGGGAAGGTGCTTGCAGCTGCTGGTTAACACCAGCGGTAAGAGGATCAACTCCCAGTCCCCAGGCTTAAAAGGGGTGGGTGAGAAGTGTGCGCTCGCGTCCACCATTCAGGGTTGTTCGTTGGGAGGATAAGGGTGCCTGTTTAATCCTTTTGTGCGCGCTGCGTAAACTGAAATCGCCAACCCCGAAAAGAAAATGCGGAGGCCTTCCGCGCAGCCTGCCCGAGGGTGCGGGTCGCTCCAAAGAGGCCAGAAACAGAAAAGCGGGGTCTTCAGGAGACTGAAAATGGCGAGCGAAGAGGGTCCCCCGAGGGGGTGGCTTTGCAGTCTGAGCCCCAGAGCTCCTGGCGGCTGCTGGCAGGTCGCCGGCTTCCGCGTGGCCCAACACCACTGGCCCGGGCTCTGCGCCCCCTGGAGCTGTCCAGGTCCCCCAGCGCCAAGAGGTTCCCTCCCCACCCCTCAACCCCCCACTTCCTTCCCAACAGCTTTTACCCAGGCGGAAGGGCACCCCGGGGTTCTGACTGCGCCCCACCCAGTAGAAAGAGCAGGAGGGCGAGAAGGACGCCTCCCTCGTTCAGACGCACAGTTTAGCCCACGCTGAGCTCTCCACGGCTCATCAAAGCGCAGGCTCCAAATCCGCGTCACTATTTTCCATCTGTAAGAACCCCCACACACGATCCCACCCCCACCCCCAGCCTGGATTCCCCCAGAGCGAGATCCCGGGTCCGCCCAAGGGAGCCAGGCAGGTCCGCGGGTAGGAGAGCCCGGGCGCAGGCAGAGCGGGTTCCCGGCCGCCGCCGCCCCCCTCCTTCCCTCCGGCCCGCCCGGCAAATTTCCTCCCTGGTTTCTGGTCATGCCTTCCCCTCCCTCCTCCTCCCCGAAATATTCGCTCTCTAAAACCATAAAAAAGAGATCAACTTCCCTAACTTCACGGAGCCCCTTTCAGTGACAAATATTGATGCCCAAAGTGTCTGCGCTCTCCGCCCCCAAACGCTCAGAAAAGACGCCTGCGAAAGGGGGACATAAAAAGTTAACAATGCTGTGAAAATATGTTTGCAGAAAATAGACAATCGTTGGATTAAACGTATTCAAGTATGAAATAATGCCTTTTTTGTGTCAAAACTTGGGCGATGGGCGGGTACAAAAGTTCCCTGTGGCAGCCACTTGCTCCCTTTGTGAGCTGTGCGCCCGCTTTGGCGTCTCCCACTTGGGCGCATTACTCAGAGCCTCTAAGCGCGATTGTTTCTTCCTTTCTAATGACATTTACCGGATCAAAACATGCTGTTAATTCGATCAGAAGGCTTCACCCTCCCTGACAAAGCCACAATAATTTCTCCTGAAGTTTGTTAAATTGACCAAAAATTAGGCAAATGAATAGAGGTCTGGAGGCGTCCCCTCTCGCAGGTGACGTCCGCATAATGCCTCGCCCGGGCCAGCTGCGTTCCCCCTTTCTTCTCGGCTCACTCTTCTCCGTGTTGCCCCCCCAAGCCTCCCCACACCCCCGCACACTTACACACACGCACGCACACACGCCAGCCTATCCCTCCTGGCCCACACTCGCTGGCATTATTGAAAATTTGGCCCAAGGAAACTATTCATA
Organism: Cryptotis parvus; assembly: GCA_021461705.1. NCBI lineage: Eukaryota > Metazoa > Chordata > Mammalia > Eulipotyphla > Soricidae > Cryptotis > Cryptotis parvus. The sequence continues at coordinate 72,608 of JAJIBD010008280.1, forward strand.
CTTTTCAATGGACATTTTCCGTACAGGATAATAGGCTACAAATTGGGCCTCTTTCCCCCCCGCGAAGAGACAGTGTGAGGGGGAGGAAACGACGCTGCCGGTGTGGACAGGGAGCCGGGGGGAGCGTCGCGTGCCCAGGAGCGGCGGGAGGGGGCGAGGCGAGGCTGGATTCTCGTGTGCCAGCCGCAGCCCCCACACCTGCCGGGGTGTCCGCACAAATAAAGCGGTGTAAACAAAAAAGGGGGAGACGGGCGTGTCGCCGAGTCGTGTGAAAAAGCCTGGGAACAAACGGGGGAGCCTCCGTCTCCAAGCGCTCTCCCTTGAACCCGGCGGAACAGCCTATTAAAGGCTTACTTAATTACTTTAATGACTCTGGACAGGCTTTAAAACGCACTCGGCGCTGGGACTGGGGGCTTGCTGGGATTTGTAAACAGGCAATCTTGTGAATCTCAGCGGTGGGACTAAGGAGGCGACACTGTTTTTGTGTGGGTCCTCGCCCCCGGTGCCCAGTGGCCGCGCTGCGCCCTTGCGCTCTGCGCCTGTGGCTGCGGCACATTCGCTCCCGGCCGGCTCGCCATCACCGCCTGCCTTCCTGCCCCAGCAGTTGCCAAGCAAATGTTAGTCCCCGCCGATCACGTGTCCTTTGAAGGGCCACGTGGATTAACAAAATTGATCTACCCCACTTCGCCCCCTTGACTGCTAAAGGTTTTCCCCCGCCCCGTAACTTCTTTAAAACCGGTCTTGAATGCACACCATCCTTCAAACGCAGCGCCCCTAATCCTATGGAATAATTCAACTCGTGCGTGCACTTGGCGCCCTAGATGACCGCTTTATAAGGCAGCCCCTCGGGGTGGGGAGGCTGTAGAGTACCTGGGACACTCGGCGAGGCACCCGAGGCAGGACGTGGACAGGTGCCGTGCGCCACTGCCTCGCCCCAGGGCGCACGCAGAGCAGGACGATGGCAGATAAGCTCAAGGAACGCAAAGTGAGTGGGCTGAGCCCAGACCGCTCCCGCGCCGCCACTGTGGGCACTGCGTCTCCCCAGCCATCACCTGGCTGGGCCCACGGAGGGGGACGCGGCCTCCTGAGACTTGGAGTGGGGAATCCTGGGCAGGATGGGAAAGGAATGAGGCGAGAGGAGATTCCCCTATCGGGGAGGTGCGCTGAACTTGGCCGCCGGACCAGTGCGGGAAGGGAGGCAGGGGCGCACCAGCCGGGCCGGGGAGGACAGCGGCTCCTTTGACCCGAGGATGGAGGGCGGCGCCCGCTCCTGGGGAGCTCCCAGGGAGCGCTGCAGGCTTGGCCTGATGCTTGGCACACAGCTACAGCAGTGCGTGTGGCGAGTCCTCGGGCCAGCCTAACGCACACACTTCTGTTCGCAGAGAACCCCTGTTTCCCACAAAGTGATAGAGAAGCGGAGAAGGGACCGGATTAACCGCTGCTTGAACGAACTGGGCAAGACGGTGCCCATGGCGCTGGCGAAACAGGTAATGATAAAGAGGGATCTAAGATCTAAGATCTCCGTCCTGAGGCCCTGATCCCGGCACCCAGGCTGTCAGGGTGGGACTGCGCCTTTGGTCCGCGGCTGAAGAACCCGGTATCCTTTGGCAGAGCTCCGGGAAGTTGGAGAAGGCGGAGATTCTGGAGATGACGGTTCAGTACCTGCGAGCTCTGCACTCGGCGGATTTCCCCGGGGAAGGGAGAAGGTGAGCGCGCGGCGGCTAGCGGGGAACCTGGCCAGGCGCCGCACAGACCCGCAGGCTGAGAATGAGGTGCCAGAAGTCGGTCTCCAGGCCCTACCCGCGGGGTCCCCTGGAATCCCTGAGCTCAGCGGGGTGCTGGAGCATGAGGTTGGAAGGCGGGGATAGGGTGCTGCCACCTCGTCTGAGAGTGGGAAGGTGGGGGGTGGGGGGATCCCGGTTTTTAAAAGGCCCATTGAGCTTTCCCAGGAGTAGTAAAATGGAGAGAAAGGAGAGGCCGTCAAGCAGGAATTGAGCCAGAAAACGTCGAGGAAGGTGCTCGCCTCGCTCGGGCTCGCTCACGAATGCTCCCTTTCTGCCTCCCCCACCCCAACCCTTCCCGCAGAGCTTCTAGCGGAGTTTGCCAACTACTTCCACTATGGCTATCACGAGTGCATGAAGAACCTGGTGCATTATCTCACCACGGTGGAGCGGATGGAGACCCAGGACACCAAGTACGCGCGCATCCTCGCCTTCCTGCAGTCCAAAGCCCGCCTGGGCGCCGAGCCCGCCTTCCAGACCCTGGCTACAGAGCCCGATTTCTCCTATCAGCTGCACCCAGCGGGACCCGAGCTCGGAGGCCACTGCCCGGGCGAGGCCTCCCGCGTTTCCCCAGGCCGCGGGCGCTGGGCCTTTCCCCTGGCAGCAAGGCGCGGCCCGCAGCTCGGCGCTGCCTTACCTGCCCAGCGCTCCCGTGCCACTCCCGAGCCCTGGGCAGCAGCCCAGTCACTTCCTGGCGCCGGTGCAGGGCCTGGACCGGCATTACCTCAACCTGCTCGGCCACGCGCACCCGGGCGCCCTCAATCTGCACGCTCCCCAGCACCCCCAGGTGCTCTGACGCCAGGGGCCGCCCCTTCGCGGGCGCTAATAGAAACACTGCACATTGCACGGATGTAAATAGTGTATCGATTAGGGAAAAGACGGGTGGGGGAGGCCAACGGTGGTATGGATAAGGTGAATTAGAGAATGAGCTTTCCCAAGAACCTCTCTGGGCAATAAACGTTTTCTGACAAAGGTGCAACGCGCTGGATTTCTTTAGTGTTGGCCTCCTACCCAACCCATCACCTCCCAGGTGTAAAGGACGCTCGGCTGGAGCCTGGGCGACAGCCCTTAGCTACTGCGAACTGGGTTGGGGGCGAGGGGTGCCACTGTGGGGTCTGAGCCGAAACGGGGGGTGAATGGGATTCGAGGTTCCAGACCGCACCAGCCATGGCGCAGTGAACTTTTGCTTGGGAGAAGGGCGGACTTGGGAGTCGCGTGCTTGATGCTCAGATAATGCAAATCCAAGTCTGCTTTGGTGGAGTTTTTTGCCAGCTAAGACCTTGGCTCTCTTTTTACCTACTAGCAAGACCTCCAGAGGCGCACGCGCCCGCGGTGTGTGCGCGGAGAAATCCAGGGTGCCTGGGGGTGTCACTGGGTCTGCACCCCAACGGCTGCCTGTGAACGCTATGGAGACCGAGTCATTTCTGAAGTGCAGAACTACATCAAGTCTGATCTTCGCGGGACGATTCCGGGCGCAGGAGCCATAGGGATGCTGGTAGCTCTGTTTGCGCACAGATCAGACCAGGTTGGGATGGCGCTGAGCAACGTGGAGATTGGCAGGAGCACTTCCCACGGGTTGTTTCCTCAACAGATCCCCGTCACGGGGGGGCACAGATGGGGCGGAGTTCGGACTCTAGGACTCGGGGTGCTCGAATCAGGCTTTTAAGCCTGGTGAGAAAAAAGACTTCCATCTTCCCTCCTTCACAGGGGTGGGGATTTTAATTTTTCATTCCACCCATAACCTAGGAAGGTTTGGGGCCTAGGGCACACTTCGGTACTTATGCTAAGGGACCCGTGTGTGGTTTTCATTTCAGTTGTATCTGATCCATAACCAATAAATAGCGACGGATTTAATGTAGCAACTGAAATTATGGTTTTCTGACCCAGACAGGAAAACAAGAGCTGCTGTTATATTACGCAAACAGGTAAAGTGAACAAGGTATTCATCATCTAGTTGTGTTTGCAGGCATTCAAATTTTGCCTTCTTTTGTCTTTGTTCAACATTTTGTTGTCACTGTTGTTCTATTAGCTTTGATGGCCTTTAGCTAAAACATTCAAAATTAAATAACATGATTCCCTCTCTTTCTAGAGTCTGTTTAGCAGAACCTTAATTTGTCTTCTCTCGGATTAGTTGGAGGAAAATCAATAAACTTAGTATATTTTTGCGGACAGAATTTAAGGCAGCTGCGATCTAGACTATTTACTGAGGCCACCCAAAGTTGAACTACAATTTGTAAACCACCTCCCTTCATATTTAGAGACCAAGCCAAAACAAATGAACAAACAAAACAAAACTTCATTCCATTAACCAGGAAAGGAAACTTGTAAGTGTAAAGTTTCTGGAGATGGGAGATGTTTACAAACCTAAATCAAGTGTTGCCCTTACAATACATACTGTCACCCTATATATTGTACTTACAAATTGTGAGCTGCTAATAAACATCCCAACCTTTTTTGAACGGATGTAGCTAGAAAAGGAAAGGTGAACAGGAGGCATTGGATAACAAACACACACTGGCCGAGGTATGGGATAAAAACAAACTATGCAGCAATGAGAGAATGCATGGTGTCTATTATTGGAACACATGTCTTACACCCATTTCATCAGTGCTGGCTAGGGAATATGAAGAAACCTTTCAGGCTTTATTTCCTCCGAGCATTAAGCCAATCTGAATTCCCCTTGGCAGTGAAGCATTGAAAGATATAGTGTTACCCTGGAAATATAAATTATTAATATATTCAGCATTTTTGTCACTTCTCAACTGTTAACCAAATTAGACAAAACTTTCTTTTGCTAAGTAGATTTTCTCTTTGGGATTAGCTTTGGGAATGCTCAGGGCCACCACAGTAAAAACTTTGGTCATTTACATATAATTTTGCAAACTTCCACTCGTCCATGACAGTCTTTGTACCTCAAATGTTGGTAGTCTTGATTTTTTTCTTTCTCATTTAACTGTGGAGGATAAACCCTGCTTTGGATTTACAATGACTTTAGGATAAAAAGTCTCCCTCCCCCTTTTCTCTTTCCCCTTTTCGTGTGTGTGTGTGTGTGTGTGTGTGTGTGTTGTATGTGGTGTCTTTTTCTGAAACCTTCTTCCACAGTTCCAATTCTCCAAGCTTGCTAAACATCGAACTTGGGATAGTTTGCCTTTGCAAAAGATTAAAAACGTCATTACAAAAATAGAATGGATTCAAATCTGATTATAACTCAACGTGTTGTTCTGGGACTTTCTCTGACAACACATTACTTCCAGCCTTTCTGCTCCAACCTCCCCCAACCTATTCTATCCACCCCTTTCTCCCCCCCTACACACACCCCACTCTGCCTGAGTCTCTTATACCCAATCCCTCCACTCTTTCTTTTAAGTAAGTTGTATAGTCGTGGTTTCCAACAGAGGCTCAACCAAACCCAGAAATAACAAAATACAAAAAACAGTGCGTTTGACTGGAGGTGACCCATTGTGATGCCTCTAAAAGGGGCAACCTCTTGTTTCTTGGGCTTTATCCTTGAGTGGGCAAGAATAAAAATAATCATCCCCATGAAATCAAAGGTTTTCTCCGGAGGCTGGAGAAATAAAGCTGATGGCTGGTGCTTTGGGTGGGTCCCTACAGCTCTGTGGGACTAGAACTTAGAAGCTTCCAGCCGGCCCTGCAGAAAGAGCAGTAAGACAGAGCTCACTTGTGCTTCTAAGCGTTATGGAACGGTGTCTTGTCTCGGTGGGGACTGTGCTACAGGACACAGGTAATGAAGGCGAAAGAGTAGGTCTGCAGCTGCCTGACTGGCCCTGCCAACGTGTGGAATTCCTTGGAACTGAAAGAGGCAATGGAGGCTGAAGCAGGAGCTCAGGAAGGACGCATGGAGCTGCTGTGTGGCTGCCTACGCTGCAGTTAGGCTAACTCCCTAAGTCCAATGACTGCAAATGTGGCAGTTAGGCTAACTGCCTCCTGGGCTTCCCTTTTTACTGACCCACTGCAAACTTTAGTAGAAGTCAGAAAGTATTTGCTTCACCTACTCACTAAAAATGTGGAGGAATCAGCTCACATTTTGAAGGGTTTTGGATATGCAAAGACCCTTTGTAGGCAAGAATTTGTCTAGAAATTCTCCACTTGGAGCAGGAGACCAGGCTTAGGCTGCTCAGTTAAGGCAGTTAGCTGCTAGCTCAGATAAATGTAAGAACCAGTTGCAGAACTGGGATCTGGAACTAGCCTGAATTGGGGCGAGGGCTTCTTCTCCTTTCCTGGGGGTAAGACGTACAGAGTTGGAACCTTCCTGCTCCCTGGTTTAGAGTGTTGCTTCTGGAGCCCAAATGCCCAGGCTTACGTTCTGGCTCTGCTCCTTAGTACTGCATGCCTTTGCGCAAGTTGCTAAACTTCCCTTGTTTTGTTTCATCACCTGAGAAACAGATTATTCTTTTCTTTAAGTATATACCCCATGTGGTTATTATGAAGGCTAAGAAAATTACTACATTCAAAGGACTCTAGACAGTGTCTGGGGGTAGACAATGCTCAATAGATGTTATCTATAATACTAACTATTCCTTCCTCCCAAAGAGTGAGATCCCTGAGGCCAACTTAGAATAAAAATCGAAATGTCAAGAAAAATTAAGAAATAAAACCCTCCCCAAGCAGGAAAGAGAGTACCTGGTCAAGGCACCTCCCTGGCCTGTGGCCGACCCTATTCCATCCCCTGCACCACACGCACCCCTGCTTTCCAATAGAGCTGGTGCGCAGGGCCTGAGCGGTGTTGCACCCTCCGACCTCTGCATTGAACCTCCAGGGCCTCAGGCCCCACTTGACCAAGAATTATCAGGATGGGGTCACAGGCTTCATGGCATTGCTTTGTGCCTACCAAAAGGGGCCCTTCCTCTCTGCCCTCTCCCAGATCCCTGTGGGGTCCTGAGGACTGTGAGCTTGATCCTAAAGTTATGATTCAGTCACAGCCCCTCTGCTAATGCTAGAAAACTGTATCCCACACTTTTCCCTTCAAAACCGGCCCTTGTGTTATTTTGCAGCATCTCATAAAAATTCATTCCGAGGGCCAGAGCAATATCACAGCAGGTAAGGTGATATTGCATGCGCCTCGCCTGGGTTTGATCTCCAGCATCCCATTATGGTCCCTTGAGCAATGCCAGATATAATTCCTGAGTGCAGAGCCAGGGGCAACCTCTGAGCATCGCCAGGTGTGACCCTTTTCTTTAAACCCAGGATAAACACAATTTATATCCATCCAATATATTTTATCTAAAGCTTTATGTTCTTCTCAGCATCTTCCCCTGGGGTTTTTTTCCATTCTATCCTTCTGTCTTATTTATTCATCACCTCTCTTTTGTTCTGCTGCTGACTTAAAGTTTGGTTCCAAGGACTGAGACCTAATTTTTAAACTAGATGGAGACCTATTTCCAAGGACTGACACCTAATTCTAGACTATACTAATTCTCTAGTTCTCTTATTGTTTGGCTCCTGATCCTGGTTCTGCAACCGTGCCTAAGAATGTGTGTATGCACATGCATCATACAACTTGTAGAGACATTTCTGGAGCCACCCTCTGACCATGGGGTCACAGACATGGGGCAGAGCTGCTACTGGCTCTCCCTGTGTCCAGCCGCTCATGAGGTACCCGGGAGGGATGGCTGGTTGTAGCCCTGGCCCGACACCCCGTAGAGCCTCACAACAAGCCAGATGACCCCCACTCCACGAGGGCCTCCATTTTCCACATCCGAACTTCCCCCTCGTCAGAACTCCACCCAGCAGACCAGCCTATCACAGCCCGGCTAATCCAGATCCACCCTGCAGCAGTCTTTTAAATCCGGCCCAGGTATGCTGATCCAGAGACTCACAGACATGGGGCAGAGCTGCTACTGGCTCTCCCTGTGCCCAGCCACTCACGAGGCACCTGGGAGGGATGGCGGGTTCTAGCCCTGGCCCGCCACCCCAGCAGAACCTCACAACAAGCCAGATGACCCCCCACTCTCTGAGGGCCTCCATTTTCCACATCCAGACTTCCCCCTTATCAGAACTCCACCCAGCAGACCAGTCTATCACAGCCCGGGTCATGTAGCATCTTGGGGACGCACGGTTCATCAATAAATACTTGAGATTAGAGGTGACTACAAAAGTATGGCACCCACGGCAGAGCCTGGCAAGCTACCGTGTCGTATTTGATATGCCAAATACCAGTAACAACTATAGACCTCATTCCCATGACCTCATGGAATGGTTTGAGGCTCTTTATGTTCCTGGAGCAAGCAGGTGCCCTTGGGCTCTACTTGCATGAGACAGGACATATGGAGATGTTACTGGTGCCCGCTCGAGCAAATCGATGATGAACAGGAAGACCATGATGCAGTGATACCCTCTGACTATGGAGCCACCCTCTGACCACCTCTCAGCTATCCTTTCCTATTCTCTTGGTTGTGTGGTTGGCAATTTTGGAAAGTAGACCCAAGCGCACTCACCTAGTCCCCTTTCTCTCTGAGTACCAGGGAGCAAGCACCCACAGAAAGTATTCCCTGCTGGCTGGCTGAAGATATCTAACTCTTCCTATGCTTTTTATGAGTAAGTTTAATTCTTTTTTTTTTTTTTTTGCTTTTTGGGTCACACCCGGCAATGCTCAGGGGTTTCTCCTGGCTCTGCACTCAGGAATTACTCCTGGTGGTGCTCAGGGGACCATATGGATGCCAGGGATCGAACCGGGCCCGCATGGGCCGGCCATGTGCAAGGCAAACGCCCTACCCGCTGGGCTATCGCTCCGGCCCCCAGTAAGTTTAATTCTAAGATAAATGTTTCAAGCCCACTTTTTCCAAGTATGGAATCAAATGCTTCAATCAGTCACAAACTCAGCATGTTTTATCCATCTCCACCTGGCACCAACATCTACATCTCAAAAGATTATGAGCATAGATAAGTGAGTCAAACAACGTTTTTAATATTCTAAAACCTCATAAAATGGGTGCTTGTAAGTGTGCAGCAAAACATGTATAAGTCTACATGGAGAAAGGGCACAAGCCCAAGAGTCCCTGTATACATTTGCCACTGGGGTACCTGCTGGTGATCACACATTTGCATAATTATGGGCAAGCTGGTCCAGAGAGAAGAACCACCCTCTGAAGAGAACTGCTGGTTAGAGCTGAAAGGATCCCACTGTTGCTGACTTAGTTGGAAGATAAGAAACAGTCATTATGAAGGTCTGTGAATCTGCTCCATTGTAATGTTTAATAAACTTTCTGTATGGTGGGCAGAACACAAGCAAAGGAGGAAAGGTTACTGGCTATACAGTGTTGAGTAAGGTGATGAGAAACTGCAGTTTCTGATACAGAAAATGAGGAGAATTTGGGCTGGAGAGATAGTAAAGTGGGTTCGGTACTTGCTTTGCATGAAGCCCACCCAGGTTCGATCCCCAGCATATCTTATGGTCTCCTGAGCTCCACTAGCACAGAGCACATGAGCACAAAGCCAGGAGTAAACCCTGAGCAGCACTGGGTGTGGTGAAAGAAAAAAGAAAAGAGGGTAACAAAGAGTGGAGGAAGAATTCTATTCCACGGAAGTGACTGGGAACAGAAAAATGACTCCAAGAAGTCAAGGAAGATGCTCAAAGGGCTGGAACAAATGCTTTGCATAATGGAGCTCTATGTTGAATCTCCAGCAAAGCATGGTCCTGAGCACTGACCCATTCAAAAGACTCTAAAAGAATTGGGGACTTGAGAAATTTTTGCTTTTGTTATTCTCCATTAACATAATTTATGTTTAGCTTAAAAGAGTCTATAAAAATATACTAGGTAAAGCTTAATGTCTATGATGCACCTTTCTACTACATTATTTCTATGAGCACTTTAGCAATGTTTGATAAAGCATAAGTAAACTATTCTAGCATTATTTTGTTATAGTTATATTGGTGAATATTTTTTGCAATAAAACATTTTCATTTCTACCCACTAGTACCAGAACATTCAAAGGAAAACATGATTTTTACTTTATATCAGAATTTAAATCTGTGATCTAGTCCAGTCCAATTGCTCTGTATAAATAAAATCTAAAGTGAAGAAAAAATTACTCAAGCATAGATGTGGAAAATGCAAGCAAGTTTTAGCACTACAAGTTACAATTTTTCTCTGTCGGGGTTTTGTGGGGGATATTGTGTTGCATACATGTAGTACAGTCACCCTGCAAACCTTAGAGCCTCAATTATACTACAGGAAATTCCAGGTTCTCAATAATACTACAGGGATTCTAGGAGGTACCAACACTTAGCACTTGGAGGAGTAGTTTGGGGAAAATTTAGAAGGAGGCTTACTTGTAAATTCATGTATTGACTACAAGTCACAAACAATACATCTGTGACAGTTTGGGGAATCTCTGATTTCCTAAATCCTTCCACATGAACACAGTCAAGCCCCAACTGAACTATGTCACAGCTCAGTCAAAAAGAGAAGAGTAATGTGGATATCGTCAAATTAGAACAATAACTGCTTGAATCTTAACTAAACTAATTGGTGTAGACATTTACTTCAGAGGGAAGAAGTTGAGTTAATAAATTGTATTTCTGGGACCAGAGTGATAGCCCAGCGGGTAGGGCGTTTGCCTTGCACACAGCCGGCCCATGCTGGGCAAGGTTTGATCCCGGCATCCCATATGGTCCCCCGAGCACCGCCAAGAGTAATTCCTGAGTACAGAGCTAGGAGAAACCCCTGAGCATTACCGGGTGTGACCCAAAAAAAGAAAAAAAATTATATTTCTTAGGGCTGGAGCAAAAGTACAGTGGCTGGGCATTTGCCTTGCATGCTGCCAACCTGGATTTGATCACTGGCACCACTATAGTTCCCCAAGGCTACCCAGAGTGATTAGCAGAGCCATATTATTATCATTATCATCATCATCATCATCATCATCATCATCATCATCATCATTATTATGCTTTTTGGGTGACACCCAGTGATGCTCAGGGGTTACTCCTGGATCTGCACTCAGGAATTACTCCTGGCGGTGCTCGGGGGACCATATGGGAAGCTAGGGATTGAACCTGGGTCTGCCGCGTGCAAGGCAAATGCCCTCCCATTTGCTCTATCTCTCCTGCCCCAAGAATTGTGGATTTTAACGTTATTCTTTTTCCTTTTTTTGCTTGTTGCATCACACCCAGTGATGCTGAGGTGTTACTCCTGGCTCTGGTTCAGGAATTACTCCTGGCAGTGCTTCGAAAATCCATATGAGATCCTGGGCATCCAACCTGGGTTGGCTGCATGCAAGGCAAATGCCCTCCATAACTCTAATCATAATCTACTCATTTCTCTCTATTCACTGTATAGCCACAGAGCAGGCTGCCAACGTCCCTCTTCTCTATCCCTTTTGCTTCTTCTAATTCATTGTCAACACTGCAACCAGAAGGATAGTTTTTCTTTCCTTTTGAAGGGGAGAATACCCTACCATGCTCAGGGATCACTCCCAGAAGCATCCGGAAAAACAGATTGAGTGCCAGGGGATAGAACTCAGGTCAGCCACATGCAAGGCAAGCACCCTTTCCACCGTACTATCACTCCAGTCCCCAAGTGATTTTTTTTAAATTCAGCTTCAGATTCCCATTTAGAACTGCTTTTCCACTACTCTCAGCACAGAGTCCAAGCTCTTTATCAGGTTCCCTCACTGTGGCACCTGCTTACATCTCTGACATGATTTCAGACTTCCCAATCTCAGCAGAGGTCTCTCTCACACCAGCCTACTGTGAATGCTGTATTTCAGGAGCAAAGAAATTTTCATAGGATTCATTAATCTTGGGTTACTGACCAGCCACCTGGAAACTCTGACTCTTAAATGAGTGGCTGACTTTTATTCTGCTCAGGTCAAGGGAAATGCAGAATTAATAGTTGCATTGGGCCCATTCACACATATTTGTCCCTGAAGTGACTTCAGAAATTCAAAATATGAAACACTGAAAAAATGAAATTTATGTCTAGGACTGTGTATTTTTTTCTCTGCCATATAATCAAACAATACTGAGTCATTCAATATTATCATGAAGAGGCGTGGTGATTGGGACCACTAGATGCCTTAGTGGCTAAAGCCTTGTAGATTTGAAACCCCAAGTTCAACCCCCAAAACCTTGGCCGCTCTGTGATCTGTGATCCCAGCACTGAGCGTTGATTTTCACCATACTGTAGACATGTGTGAGCATCACTACTAAGCCGTGTGACCCTTGCTGAGCACAATCCTCCGAGAAAGATGTGCAAGCATCACAACCAGAGTGAGATCCCACCCTCATAAGCGTATGTGTGAACACCACAGCCAGTGGGTTTATCACACCAACAACATCATTAAAGGGATGGGAAATTGGTGGAACTTTCAATTAAGAAAATGATTTTTTCAAAAGTAAAAGGGGAAAGAATCATGGTGAATAAAACATGAACTTCTTTAGCAGCATTATTCACGATAGCCAGAATCTGGAAGCAACCAGAGTGCCTGAAAATCGATGACTGGATAAAGAAGCTTTGGTACATCTACACAATGGAATACTATGCAGCTGTTAGGAAAAATGAAGTTATAAAATTTGCCTATAAATGGATGGACATGGTGAAGATTATGTTGAGTGAAATTAGCCAGAAGGAGAGAGACAGATACAGAATGACTGCATTTATCTGCATAACATAAATATATGTACATATTATGATACCAATATCCAAGGTCAAGTGAAACATATATCAGGAGGTCTTGTCAAAGGTGGAAATTATCACAAACGTGTGGGAGTCAGAGGCTAGGTAAGACAGAAAATGGAACAGTGTGCTAATAATTGTCAAGGGTACTAATGCCAACCTAGAACTGAGTATTAAATAGAGGCAAAAAGATACACATGACAACCCTTTAATGTATGTTCTGTAATCCATAGTCTGGAGGGGAAGGAAAAGAGAAAGAGAGAGAAAGGGAAAGAAATAAAGAACCTGCCATGGAGGTGGGCTGGGGGAGGGGGAGGGAACCGGGGACATTGGTGGTGGGAGATGGGCACCTGGTAGAGATGGGTGCTGGAACACTGTATGACCAAAACCCAAATATGAACTTTTAAATTGTATATCTTTGTAATTGTAAAAATAAAAAAATTTAAAAAAAAAGAAGTCAAAAAAAATAAAACATGAACTTCTTATCTTGAAATCCTTAATATTCCACTTATTAGTTGCATATAACTATACGTATGTATATAACAGCCTCTGTGAGGATTCCTGCTGTCCCCTGCATTTCCAGTTGCTTCCTCAGAGGCACAAGCCCGAGCAGGTACTATCTGTGCCAAATAAGCTGGAACCGGCCACGTGGACCTGTCCTTGAGTGCTGCTGAGCTCCAGCCCACTGAGAGTTTATCTCTGGAGTTCAGTGATGACTTGGATGTTGCAGTGACAGCATGCTGTGTCTTCCTTCACCCTTGCTCTTTGATCCTTCACTAAACCTTGGTGATCAGTCAAAGAAATTGCTGATGCCCCAATGGATATTTTGGACCAGGTGCTCATGACTTGTGACAGCTGTAGCGCTCGGAATTCTGAGACAGGCCCTGTCCCGCTGCCTCAAACTGGAGTGGTCACTACAAGTGGGAAGTCGGAACCCACTTCTACCAGCTCATAGTTTGCTTGGGAAGCTATTTGGCTATGAAGGAAATTAATTCCCTATTCTTTAAACAAGTATTTCTGGCCTTTTCAGTAGATAACAGCTCAGACTACCCTGTGGCTACTGAATGCTTGAATCAAACATAAAAATCAGGGGCTGGAGCGATACCACAGTGGGTAGGGCATTTGCCTTGCACACGACCAACCCAGGTTTGATCCCTGGCATCCCATATGGTCCCCGAGCACTGCCAGGAGTAATTCCTGAGCAAAGAGCCAGGAGTAACCCCTGAGCATCAACGGTGTGACCCAAAAAAAGCAAAAAAATAAATAAAAATAAAAAACCATAAAATCAGATCTCTGGGGAGGGGACCATTAGTTTCTGAAAGTTTGAGTGTCTTCTTATTCTGGGCATGAAAAAAGACGTGATTATGCAGAGAAGTTTTCATTACAAGACTTGGAAGATGGAGGAAGAATCCAAGAAGGTGTTGAGGTGGGAGCTGTCTACCCTTTGGATATTTATACACTGAGTATACCATCTCTTTCTAATGGACTACATTTTCCCCTTTTCCTTATTTCTCCCATAATTGGGTAATTGGAACCCCCTTTCTCAAATTAACTCCTTATAAACCTGAGAATGACTTTATCAATACCATTGCCATATATGGGCTGCTATATCACAAATTATCTAGTGAGGAGGAGAAAAAGGAAGGAGACGAGAATGCTTCTAGCCTAAGAGCAGACTGGGCCCCGGGATGAATCCAGAGCCATGGCAGAGCCTGGCAAGCTACCTGTGGTGTATTCGATATGCCAAAAACAGTAACAAAATGGACCTCATTCCCAATGAATGGAGACTTTACTGGCACCCGTTCGAACAAATGGATGAACAAGGGGAAGACAAGTGATCACTTGTATCACTTGTTTTCCCATCATTCATCGATTTGCTGAGCGGGCACCAGTAACATCTCCATATGTCCTGTCACGTGCTAGTGTAGCCCAAGGGCATCTGCTCGCTCCAGGAACATGAAGAGTCTCAAACCATTCATTCAGGTCATGGGAATGAGGTCTATAATTGTTACTGGGTTTTGGCATATCAAATACGACACAGGTAGCTTGCCAGGCTCTCCCTTGGTTCTGGATTCATCCCAGGGGGCCAGTCTACTGTCAGGCTAGAAGCATTCTCCTCTCCTTCCTTTTCTCCTTCCTCAGTGGATAGAATAATTTGTAACATAGCAGCCCATATGTGGCAATAGTATTGACAAAGCCATTCTCAGGTTTATAGGGAGTTAATTTGAACACAAGTGATCCAAGCGATATTTGGGGGATGGGCTGGGCCACACCCCATGGTGTTCAGGGGCTACTCTTAGCACTGTACTCAGGAGTGACCCCTGGTGATGCTCTGGGGACCAGATGTGCAGAGGAACAGTCGTTGAACTTCCTGTGCTATCTCTTCTACCACTTATTGTATATTCTATTTAACAGCAAATTATTTAATGGCTCTCTGCCTCAGTGCCCAACAGTTAAGTGGAAGCATTATCCTTATCTCAAAGGGCTGATTGGAATATTAGACAAATTAGTAAAGCAGAGCTGAGATAATGATCTATGCCCAGCAATTTGGTTATTATAACTGAAAGATACATGAGGTTTCTATATGAACTCTGAGATTGGTAACCTCTTTAACATGCTGAAATAAAACAATTTGTCTTGCTAATTAATTTCCCCTTTTATTGAAGTGTTTTTAATTTTACTGTTTGTCCACTTTGCAGCCAAGAGACAGATGGGGTGGGGAGATAAGAAAGATCTTGTTTTAGGATGCAGGGGCCATGTAGATTTGTTAATTCTGGTAGAATCTGGAGCAGCCACGTGGTTGGCGGAAGGTAGGGAATTTGTCTTAACTGAATTTACACAGTAAACACTCTCTGGGAGGGCCTTAGGGGAACTGATAAAAAAATAAATGAGAGGCCCGGGAACCAGTATGCAGAGCTTTGCAAGCGGCTGGGGAGACTGGAGCCGGCTCGCGCTGAGCCCAGCTGACGATGGGATCCCGAGGAGGGCAGATGGGTTTTGGGTGTTGGCCCATCGCCTCTGGGGGTCCCCGGAGGCAGCCGGATGAAACTTCGCCCATCACACTAGCCACCATCTTCCCTGTCCGGACGCTGAGAAACTGACCCACAACCAGATCAACTGAGCAAAACCAGTTCGAGCCCAGGTAGGCGGCTCCCAGAAGCGGGAATCACTGGGAATTCGCCAGATGGAGTCAGGGTTAAGCCACTCCCCCCCCCCCTCCATTTTGTCGAGCCCAGGAGCTGCCCGGGAACCAGTATGCAGAGCTTTGCAAGCGGCTGGGGAGACTGGAGCCCGGCTCGCGCCGAGCCCAGCTGACGATGGGATCCCGAGGAGGGCAGATGGGTTTTGGGTGTTGGCCCATCGCCTCTGGGGGTCCCGGAGGCAGCCGGATGAAACTCGCCCATCACACTAGCCACCATCTTCGCTGTCCGGACGCTGAGAAACTGACCCACGACCAGATCAACTGAGCAAAACCAGTTCGAGCCCAGATCGTGCGGCCGCAAGTGGCCGCAGCGGTCCACTAAAATAGTGAAACAGTAATGTCTTTTAATGCACTGTATTCCACGAAGAGCAGGAAAGTTTATCGGGAAGGAGATATAAAGACGAAAGAAATGACATACAGAATCTGCCAAGAAGTTGAGGTGCGGGAGGGGGGAGGGAGGTGGGGACATTGGTGATGGTAGATGGGTTTGGGTGGAGGGATGGGTGTTGGAACACTGTGGATCCAAAACTCTACATGAGCATCTTTCAATTGTATGTCTAAAATGGTGTAATGATATTTGGGGGGGAAATAATAAAATTAAATTAAAAAAAAAATAAATGAGAATTAGAGACCATGACTGGCACGGAGCTGGCACACTGATACTATGTCTCTCCTCCATTGCTGCTTCTGCTTTGGGCAGATGTATCCCCCTGCAGTTTCCACAGGGGACTGAGGAAGTTTGTCCAAAGTTACATGACCATTGTGTCAGAGCAAGGCTTTGAATTTCAATTTGTTTACCAGCCCAATGCCCTTTCTCCTTCGCAACAGCTGAGACAATCAAGAACATTTATACTGTCTTCAATTCATATGATTTGAACCTAAGTTTAGGGATGCTTCTCCGTATAAAACTGTGGTGAACAGCAAATTGGGCATTTGGATATCCCAATGCACAATTCCTAAAATTTCATTTGTAAAAGCTTAAAAAAAATAATCTTAATGAACTCATTTCAACATAATACATGCTCACTGTAGAAAGTTGGAAATACATAGGAAAATATAAAGGCATAAAAATACTTTTGCCATCTAGATATGAGCACTAACATTTCTGATGTTTCTGTGAAGAAAACCTTTCTATCACACACTAATTTTTCTAAAGTTCTGAATAGCCTCTACTTGAAAGATGTCAAATATTGAAAGTACATAAAAGGGGACGAGTGAAAAATTTCTTTCTTTCTTTCTTTTTTTTTTTGGGGGCAGAGTGAAAATTAAAGTCTCCACCTCACTCTTCCTCAGTCAGTTTATATCTCCCAGAAGCTGTCACTATCACCAGGCTCTTGAACCAATTTTAAAAGATGCACCATGACGGAGTATGACAATAACAGTTGGAAACAGTCATGCTGGACTAGAACTGAGTGTTGAAAGTAGGTAAAGACATATACATAACCCTTCAGTATCTGAATTGTAAACCACAGTGCACAAAAGGGAAGAGAGAGGAAAAGAACAAGAGAGCAGGAGACAGAGAGAGAGAGAGAGAGAGAGAGAGAGAGAGAGAGAGGCAGAAGAAAAGTACCCGTGATAGGGGCAGGTTGGGTAGTGGAGGGAGGGGTGTGGTGGTGGGAGGGAAACTGGGACATTGGTGCTGGGAAATGCGCTGGTGGAAGGACGGTGTTGGACACCGTACGACTGAAGCCCAATCCTGAACAGCTTTGTAATGCTCTATCTCAATAAAAAAAATTCAAAGTGCAAAACAAACAACCCAAGAAATGAAAAACAGTCCACATATATACATAAACTGAGTATTCTCTCTCTGTCTCTGTCTCTGTCTGTCTGTCTCTCTCTTTCTCTTTGGCTTTTGGGGTCATACTCGGCTATGCTCAGGGGTTATTCCTGGCTTTACACTCAGGAATTATTCCTGGCTGTCCTAGGGAGGACCATATGGGATGCTGGGAATTGAATTCATGTAGGCCATGTACAAGGCAAACGTCCTACCCGCTGTGCTATCGCTCTGTCCTTTTTTTTTTTAATTTTTTATTATACCACAGTGAAACATACAATTACAAAGGTGTTCATAATTGGTTCTTGGTAATACAGTATACCAGCACCCATCCCTCCACCAGTGCCCCATTTCCACCACCAATGTACCCCCCCCCTCCCGCCCCCCCAGGCTGCCTTAATAGCAGGTACCCCAGTTTCCTCTCTTGCTCTCTCTCTCTCTCTCTCTCTCTCTCTCTGTCTCTGCATCTCTCTCCCTCTTGTTTTACACATTGTGGCTAGCCCTGCAGGTATTTAGAGTTTATCACTTAAGTCTCTTTGTGTATATTCAGTGGTGAGTTTTAATCTGCCATTACCATTTCCCATATTTAGTAAAACACTGGTATCTATTTATATCCTATTAATGAATGCAGTCATTCTATATCTGTCCTTTTCCTTCTGACTAATTTCACTCAGCATGATAGACTCCATATCCATCGATTTGCAGGTAAATTTCATAATTTCATCTTTTCTGACAGCCGCATAGTATTCCATAGTGTAGATGAACCACAGTTTCTTTAGCCAGTCCTCTGTTCTCGGGCATTTAGGTTGTTTCCAGATTCTAGCTATAGTGAATAGCGCAGAGATGAATAAAGAAGTACAGATAGTGTTTCTGCTATGTGTTTTTCGGTCTCTCGGGTATATTCCCAGGAGTGCTATTGCTGGATCAAATGGGAGCTCAATATCTAGTTTTCGGAGGAATGCCCATATTGTTTTCCAAAAGGGCTGGACCAGTCGGCACTCCCACCAGCAGTGGATGAGAGTCCCTTTTTCCCCACATCCATGCCAGCACCGGTTGTTCTTGCTGTTTTCGATGTGTGCCAGTCTCTGTGGTGTGAGATGGTACCTCATTGTTGTTTTGATTTGCATCTCCCTGATGATTAAAGATGAAGAGCACTTTTTCATATGCCTTTTGGCCATTCGAATTTCTTCTTTTTTGGAAGCTTCTGTTCATTTCTTCTCCCCCATTTTTTGATGGGGTTGGCTTTTTTTTCTTGTGGAGTGCTACCAGTGCCTGATATATTCTGGATATTAACCCCTTGTCAGATGGGTATTGGGTGAATATCCTTTCCCACTCTGTGGATTGTCTTTGTATCTTGGTCACCGTTTCTTTTGAGGTGCAGAAGCTTTTAGTTTTATATAATCCCATTTGTTTCTCTTTGCTTCCATTTGCTTGGTCAGTGGTGTGTCGTCTTTAAAGATACTTTTCGTTTCGATGTCGTAGAGCGTTTCTCCTATGTTTTCTTCGATGTACCTTATAGATTCATGTCTGATGTTGAGATCTAGAATCCATTTTGATCTGACTTTTTGCATGGCGTTAGAAGGAGGTCTAAGTTCATTTTTTTTACATGTAGCTGCCCAGTTTTCCCAGCACCATTTGTTGAAGAGGCTTTCTTTGCTCCACTTAATATTTTTTGCTCCTTTATCGAAGATTAATAGGAAGGGAAGAATCCAAGTTATCACTATTTGCAGATGACATGATATTATACCTGGAAAACCCAAAACTCTCTACCAAGAGGCTCCTAGCAATAATACATTCCTATAGCAGAGTAGCAGGGTACAAAATCAATACCCAAAAGTCAATGGCCTTCCTATATGCAAACAGCGAAAGAGAAGAAAGGGACATTAAAGAAACTATCCCATTCACAATTGCGCCGCAGAAAATCAAATACCTAGGAATCAGTTTGACAAAGAATGTAAAGGATCTCTACAAAGAAAACTACAAAACGTTACTTCAGGAAATAAAAGAAGACCTGAGGAAATGGAGACATATTCCCTGCTCATGGATCGGAAGGATTAATATTATCAAAATGGTAATACTCCCTAGAGCTTTATACAGATTCAGTGCGGTCCCTATAAAGATACCCAAGATGTTCTTCAAAGAAATTGAACAAACACTCCTGAAATCTGTATGGAATAATAAAACTCCATGAATAGCTAAAGCAATCCTTGGGAAAAAGAAGATGGGAGGTATCACTTTCCCCAACCTCAAGCTCTACTACAGAGCAGTTGTAATTAAGACAGTATGGTATTGGTATAGAGACAGACCTGTAGACCTATGGAATAGAACTGAGTATCCTGAAACACATTCTCAAATATACAATCGCTCTGTCCTTTTTAAAGTGGCAGTTCCATGAGCACTAAAGTTGTGCTGGTTATCTCTGACATAGAGTGAGCATATCTAGTGCACCTTAGATCCTGTATCTGACTCCTCAGCAGTCATGGATTTTTCCACCTCAAATTCGTTCAGACTGTGGCACCATCAAACCAGACTGAAGCACCTTAGATTACCTTAATCTCTAACATTCTTTTTTAGTTAAATTGAACAGGGCATCTTACCAGTTCTTAAAATATGCTATTATTAAGTTAGAACAATTTATTAGACAAATGCCAGTTTCCAAGCTTGACAATAAATGACAAGTATTACCTGTAGTAACAGAACCAATGCAAAGATCCAGTTACAAAGGGGGTGGTATTTAGTCAGTCACCGAAATTGATATTTATAAATAGGATGTGTGGCATAAAATGAATTATTACACTTTCAATAGTATCAATTAAATATGCATAAGAATAAAGACATGATGTAAACATGACCAAATTATATTGCTTAATTATTGCAAGTCAATTTGGAGTGATAAAGAGGCAAGGTACCAGATGCTTAACAAGATTAGCTATCACTTCCTTGGATTTTATAAAGTTTTATCTCCCCAATATACATCTCTGGACAGTAGTTTGCTTTTCTACCTTGCTCAGTTAAAGAAAACTACCCTGAGGGCACAAAAACACTATTTTGAAAAAGAAATCTGCAGTCCTATGATTCACTGCAGATATAGTGATTCACAGTAGCCAAGATAGAACACCCCACATGCCCAAGAACAGATGAGTGGTTAAAGAAATTGTGACGCATACACACAATGGTGCATATACACAAATCAATTATAAATAAAAAGATAAAGTCATGCAAATTGATACCAGATGAACGAAACTAGTGTGTATAAGAGTGAAGTCAGTCTAGAAGGGTATAAAATGATGTCTCTCCAGGCCAGAGCAATAGTACAGCAGGGAGGGCATTTGCTTTGCACACGGCTGGCCCAGGTTTGATCCCTGGCATTTCACGTGTTCCCCCAAGCATGCCAGGAGTGATTCCCCAGTGCAGATCCAGGATTAACCCCTGAGCATTGTTGGATGTGGCCCCAAAACAACAAGATAAGATGAGGTGGCTGAAAACACCCCTTTCAGGTTTCTGTTAGTCCATCTCAGTTCTGATATAAAGTCCTGGTTTATGACTTTGTTGTTTTGGGCAGTTTTCCAAAAATGGTGAAGACCTGCTTCTTCAACTCAATGAAGGGCACAGCCTCTGGTGCTGGCTTAAGTGACAGTTCAGGTAACATGCTAAAAGAACCTTCATTTGCTTTCCAATTTATTAAACTTTCAGGTAAAAAATTAGCAATGTTAATATACCTCTTAGATTAAGCCAACCTTCGAGGGTTTATCTATTTATGTATGCTTGGGTTTAAAATTAAATGTTCTATTATACTGAGATGGATATAGGAGCTCAAATACTCTTTGGATGAATGCTTATATGTTCTGGGGATAGCGGCTAAGGAGTGGCATCACTGGGTCATTATGGAAGTTCAATTCCTATTTTTTGCAGGGGAGTTCCATGTTTCTCTTCATAGAGCCTATACCAGATGACATTCCCACCAATATTGAATGAGGATTCTTTTCTTAGACAACCTAAATGGCCAAATATGGATGGGTGTATCAAGAACTAGTGGTATATATACACTATGGAATGCAACTCCAAGAAATAACAAAAGCACACCATTTGCCACACTATAGATGGAACTGGATATATGATGAGTGAATTAAGCCAGAAAGAAAGGGATAAAGAGCAATATATCTTACCTGTGGGACATAGATAAGATGCTTTTATTGCTACACTTCAAGGTAGCAATAAAGGACCAAAGGCAACTTAATAGGTAAAAAGGATACTCAGAAATGAGTTGAGGTGTAGGGTGTTGAAAATAAGTGGCATTGAGGTCCTTAGGGAATGAAGGTGGGTACACTGGTGATGGTTGTGATGTTGGAATTACGTACACAGGAAACCGTCCTTAATATTATAAATCACAAAACCTCAATCAGTAAGTTAAAATAAAATTGAATGACGCTTGTAGTGTCAGCTGTAAAACAGCAGGGGGAGCTCATGAAGTTTTTTGGCAGTTCCTGCCCATCACCCTCCCACGCCTAAAAACCATCATTTTATGTATAAATGGAAAGGTACAGAGGAGAAAATCAAACAAAGAAAAAGTGTGCAAAATTATTTTAAAATATTCAAATAAGGTAATATGGCCAAAGCATATTTTTGTACTAAAGGAAACGAATAAACCAGCACATCATCCAGATCTACAAACTCAATTCTCAGACCTTATCCTTAACAACCTGGGGTACCTGAGTTTTACTTGAGCATTCCTGGCTTTAGTGCTCACCTGCCTTTAAGTTCTGGTGCTCACAAGAGGTGACACATTTAGCTGCAACCCTCCCATCTACCTTCCATGCGTTCGCCTGGCACACTCTGGAGGCCACAGGGGCTGCAGGACCCCCTGGACATATGGCAGCCTTGGCTATCACACCCACGGCCTCATACCTGAAAGGTAGGTGCTGTCAGCGGCCAAACCATCCCTGAGACCCCAAATTCAGCCCTATGTAACCTTGTTTTGTGATGCTTTTCCTAAAGGTTATGATCCTCTCGCCGTCAGGAATTACTTTGATACTGTCTGTTGGCTTTGATTTGTGCCTGCTTGCTTGCTTGCTTGCTTGCTTGCTTGCTTGCTTGCTTGCTTTCCCTTTTTTCCTTTTGAGTCACACCCAGAAATGCTCATGGGTTACTCCTGGCTCTGCACTCAGGATTTACTCCCAGTGGTGTTCAGGGGACCATATGGGATATTGGGGGGAATTGAACCCCGGTCCATTGAGTACAAGGCAAACGTCCTACCAGCTGTGCTATAGCTCTGGTCCCTAAACTATTTTTAAAAGAGAGCTAAAACAAATGTGATATAACATTAACATCTATTGGACCTATGTGTAGTGGATAACTGTTTGCTTTTATCATGTATTTTCCTATTAATCTGATGCTTTAAAAATAATTTCCCAAACAAGAAAACGCTAGAATAGCTGTTCCAACTTAGCATGTGTGACATGTTCGTAGCCACTTTACCATTTCTTGGGGCGTCTTCTTCCTGAGAGACTACATTCTTCTGGTTTCTCATGCTGCTGCTCTTCACAAAGTTCTGAAACAGCCAACAGAGATTTCTCATTAAAAAGAAATTTGGGCATCGTCCCCTAAAAAAGAAAGGTTCGACCATTTCAAACTCTCCTCCTTTTCTAATAGTTTAAAAACAATAAGTGGCTTCCCAAGAGAACCCAGTAGAACTGCAGACAAGCTCGCACAGGGAGAACCTGCTGGTTAGGCATGCATTTGAGGTTATCTATTTTTCTTTTGCTGGGGGCATCCCAAAATGATGGGTTTTTAGAGAAAGGAAAACTGTAAATGCTACAGAGACTGACACAGACTGATAGAAGTTCATGGCTCTTGGTGTATCTTTGGAAAGGAAAGCTTAGACACCAGAATTACTGTAGTCAGAGCTGACCTTTCTGTTCAATCCATCAGTGTGTTCTTCCAACACTTCCTGACAAGATCTCCTAACTTTGTCATCAGGGGAAAGCAAATTTGTTTCTTAGGATACAGATGATAGACATTTTTAGCTTGTTTTTTTTACAATTACTCCTAGGCCATCTGTCCTTGAAAACTGTTGATGAGCAACAAAATATATGAATATTCAGCTCTCCCTGTGCCCAGCTCTCCCTGTGCCCAGCCGCTCACAAGGCACCCAGGAGGGATGGCAGGTTCTAGCCCTGGCCCGCCACCCCAGCAGAGCCTTGCAACAAGCCAGACGACCCCCCACTCCATGAGGGCCGCCATTTTCCACATCCGGACTTCCCTCTCTTCACAACTCCATCCAGCAGACGAGCCTATCACAGCCCGGCTCAATAAATGCTGTATTTAGAGGTGACTACAAGGGTATGCCACCCACATGGCAAGCCTGGCCAGCTGCCCGTGTCGTATTTGATATACCAAAAACCAGTAACAATTATGTTAGGTCATTCTTATGACCTAATATAAAGGTTTGAGGCTCTTTATGTTCCTGGAGCGAGCAGATGCCCCTGGGCTCTACTAGCATGAGACAGGACATATGGAGATGTTACTGGAGCCCACTCAAGCAAATTGATGATGAACGGGAAGATAGTGATAGTAATTCATTCCTAAGCCTACATTGTATGTACAATGAAATAATTCAGAACAAGATTCTAATACTTAATCATGCAGATTTTTATTAGGTTGTGGAGCCCTTTTAAACTTTCATATGGGGGGCCAGAGAGCTAGCACAGCAGGTAGGGCATTTGCCTTTGCCTTGCACATGGTCTACCTGGTTTCTATCCCCGGCATCCCATACGGTCCCCCAAGCACTGCTAGGAGTAATTCCTGAGTGCAGAGCCAGGAGTAACTCCTGAGCATTGCCGGTGTGACCAAAAAAGCAAACAAAAAAAAAAATAAAATAAAACAAAATAAATTTTCATATGATATTACAATTTTTATGAACATCTCCCTAATGTATGTGCAATACACAATTATGTAACAACTGTAACTTCCTATAATACATTAAGTTTTTATCTGATGACCTGGAAGGAAGAAGAAAATAAATTGATATCTTAAATATCGAAATAAGGGACTGGAGCAATAGTACAGCAGGTGGGGCATTTGCTTTGCACGCAGCCGACCAGGCTTCGATCCCAGGCATCTCTGATGGTTCCCGAGTACCAGCCAGAGAAATTCCTGAGTGCACAGGCAGGAGTAACCCCTGAGCATCATCTGGACTGACACAATAAGCAAAAAAAAAAAAAAAAAGCAAATGACTTTATAGCCACAGTTATGGAAAAATTTATCAGAATTTTTGCAGGATGCTGAAGAATTGATTTAAACAGCCTTTACAATTTTAAAAATAAAAACAGGAGTGAGAAATTCGGGGCCCGTTTCTGAAAGCTTTCACATTTGGCAAACATAGGGTACCCCTACTCAGCTGCTGAGAAGACAGTGACTGGGGAGGGGGCAGAGGTGGTGGGACTGGGGGAGGCCTCAGCGGTACTGGGTTAAAATGCATCCCAGACATGGGATCACAGAGACCAGAGTATAGTGCTGGTGTCACTGGTGAGGGATATCGATGTCGCTGATGAGGTCAGATCCTGGGCGAGTAGAACATCCACAAAGAAGGTCCAGTAGAGCACCCACAAAGGAGGTTGAGTAGAGAGCACCCACAAAGAAGTGTCTACGAACCACTGTGGAGACAGTGAGAATAAAGCGGCGAATATTTAAACTGGGGGAAGGTAGGGTGTGAACTCTGTGTCAACCAATCAGGTAGAGGGAGAAAGCAGGGTATGAACTCCGTGTCAGCCAATCAGGTAGAGGGAGAAAGTAGGGTATGAACTCTGTGTCAGCCAATCAGGTAGAGAGAGAAAGTAGGGCGTGAACTCTGTGTCAGTCAATCAGGTAGAGGGAGAAAGTAGGGTGTGAGCTCTGTGTCAGCCAATTAGGTAGGAATTAAAATAGGGTGTGTGCTTAATCCCAATCAAGTAGGGTGTGAAAGGAGATTAAACAGGGTGTGTGCTTCTGTGCAGGGTGTGTGCTTGCTGTGTTTAGCTACAGTCAGGATTGCTACCTCGTTCATTCTAGTCAGGAGTAAGGAACTGGCTACCCAGGTGTTTTTAAAGAAGGCTCAAAGGCTGCTTTGTGTGCTTGGCACACGGGAGGCTTGGTTTAATCCCTGGCACCCCGATGTCCTCCGAGCACCATTGGGAGAAACCCTGAGCACCGTGACAGGGAAGTAGCCTCTGAGATGACTGTAGCTCCAAAACAAACCAACAAAAACCAAAACTCTCTAAGAGAACCACTCCCCAAGCATCCACACCCCAAAGAAGGCAGGCAGGCATCTTCAGGCAGGCAACTTGGCGTTTAGGGGCCCTAAACGCCAAGTACTGGGCCAGTGGTGTGAGTGGACAGACCCAGGCCTGGCTGTCACCGACAAGGCTGCCCGTCAAGGGAAATGGCACAGTTCCTCCGGGACCTGTTAGTCCTGGTACAGGCACACCCAGGGCACTGGCTAAAGGGGCTGCAAAAACCCAGCAGCCCTTAATGAGTTATTTTTGCGCTCGGGTGAGCAAAAGGCTTCTCCCGGAGGCTTGTGAGCAGAAACTGGTCTGGGCTTTTATGTGGGCAAGGCCCAGGCACTTCCAGTCCCGTTTTGGGGAGGTGCTCAAAAGAAGGTCTTTCCGAGTCTTCACGAGAGATGTGAATTTTAAGGGCGACCTTAGGTCATACAGAACTAATCAAGCGAAAACAATAAGAAAATGAGGCTGACAGTCTGCAAGTATTTGAGGACTTTATCAAAGAGAATTAGAAATGGACAAATTCACTGGGAGCAGCAAAGAAACCAATGTGCAAGGTGGCATTGTGTGGCTGGGATTAAATTATTTATTCATAGTTAATTTATTTATTTATGTATGTGCAAATGACCTTGCTGCTGCAGGTGCTAAGAGCCCCCTGAAAAGGCCGGGTTTTCAGATCCAGGCCTAGAATATTGGTCCATTTAACTCATTCTTTCCATAAGGCGATCAGCACTGACTTTTATCTAAGGAGATAGAGGAGGGAGAACCATATGTGCGGAAGGAGCAGTGCTCCTGGAGCAGCCTGAAGGACCCAAGTGGGGGGGAGGCCTCAATCAGGATTCCGAGGAGGGCTGCCTGCAGTTTAATGTCTAACAAATTAGCAAATGAATGCTTATGTCAATACGTGAAAAAATCCCTGGTTCCTTTAAACAGATGAAAAGCCTCTGGGGAAACCCCAGAAATGCGCAGCTCTTTTTCTTTTGAGTTAATTTGATTTAATTTTTTGAAAGAAGGCACAGTACTTTGAGAGTGCTATGGAAACCCCTAAAAGTTACAGAAAAGAAAAAGGTCTAAAGGATGCTTGATCTTACACATGCTCAAAACAGTCTCCGTGTGATTACTGAATAAACAAGGAGGTTTGACCAGCCATGCTCTCTTCTGTGTTCATTGTTCACGAGTGCCCTGCCCGACTGAGAAGCAGAGAATCCTTCTTTACTTCCTATACATTCTTAATGCCCGAAACAAATAATTGCTCTGTACATACAACAGTCTGAAGGAGGAAGCAAAAGGTGAAATCAATAATGATATTATTTTCTCTAAGTTTAGGCGAAGAATGATGAACTGCAATGGTAACTCTGCTCCTGCTGACCAGGCCAGCGGTGCTGCTATGTCAGACACCGCCTTTGGCAGAAGAGGAGACAACTCAGCATGGAGGGTTCAGGTCAGAAGCTGCATGAACTGAAGGCAGCAACCTCACCCAAGTGATTCCCCAAAGAGAACGATTCACTATGGGAAAGAGGTCCAGCCCGGGGGTATCTGGAAGAGAATCTTCCTACCTAAGTGGGTGTGGGAGGCGAGGTTTGAAAACACAAAACTATTTTCACAATAACTACTTCTAAGGTGAACTAAAACCTTACTCTTAAGTTAAAAAAGAAATAAGTCATGCTCAAAAAGGGTAGGAGAGAAAGGGAAGGGGAAAAAAAGAGCATCCAAAAGAAATGTCCTCAACTTTTTGGCATATTCGGTTGTGCCTGTTCATTGAAAAAAAAGCAACACTGCTAACAATTGTCGGAGTACTAATACCAACCTAGAACTGAGCATTAAATAGAGGCAAAAAGATACCCATGACAACCCTTCAATGTATGTTCTGTAATCCATAGTCTGGAAGGGAAGGAAAAGAGAAAGAGAGAGAAAGGGAAAGAAATAAAGAACCTGCCATGGAGGAGGGCTGGGGGGGAGGGAGGGAACCGGGCAGTTGGTGGTGGGAGATGGGCACTGGTGGCGGGATGGGTGCTGGAACACTGTATGACTGAAACCCAAATATGAACTTTTTAATTGTATATCTTTGTAAGTGTATATCTCACGGTGGTATAATAAAATACTTTAAAAAAAAGCAACACTCTCAAGTATTACAAAAGCTATTGAGTTCTAATGGAGAGGAAGAGAAAATATAGAGGATTCTTCCAATCTGCTGAAAATACTATTAATTTGATCTCCATTGTTTTGAAAGTTGCAATTATTTTGCCAAAAAATATCAAAGTGTTTAAATAATTAAAATTTCAAGATAATTTCCTCTTATAAATTTTCTTGGACTTATCTCAGAGGAAAATATCCTTGTAGAAAAAAGTTTATTGTGGTACAAGAAGATAGAATAATATCACTTTTTTAGAATTTTGACATTTACATATTAATTTGTTTTGTAAAAGAATTAACAAGTGAGTACTAACTCTGAAATGTCAGAGTTGAATTATTTCAATCTCAAATATTTTATGAAAGGAAGAGGAGAATAATCTATCACATTTTTATCATGTTTAATCTACAGAGTTTGATTTATGGAAACCAGGATAGAAATTAGCAGCTCTTCTCAGATTAGACTTAATTTTAAAATCTGAGACTATCCAAGAACAAAATTGTGCTCAGATAAAGATCATAAAGCTTTTGAGTACTAATATTCAAATTAATTTTCACTAGCTTCCCTCATGTTCATAATTACCATTTTCTATTATATTTATTATATATTTTATCATCTACATTTTAATATTCTGATAATATTAATGCTTTCAAAATATACAACATCCATATGCTAGGTACTTAACTAAATCCATTGTTTACATGTTTTAACTAGTTATTTTTTTTTTTTTTTTTTTT
>JAJIBD010008281.1:0-90444 GCA_021461705.1 Cryptotis parvus
CGGTCGTGGAACCCCTTCACATGCAGTGATCCAGGGCTTTGAGCTCTTTCTGGTCCTGGGAAGCTGTAGTGGGTTTTTTAAAAATTATACCACTGTGAGATTACCCGCATGGCAGAGCCTGGCAAGCTACCCGTGTTGTATTTGATATACCAAATACCAGTAACAATTATAGACCTCATTCCAGAATGGATTGAGGCTCTTTATGTTCCTGGAGCAAGCAGATGCCCTTGGGCTCTACTAGCATGAGACAGGACATATGGAGATGTTACTGGTGCCCGCTCGAGCAATTCGATGATAAACAGGAAGACAGACAGACAGTGAAGACAGCTCCCAGGCCCTCCAAGAAGGTGGGGGGAAGAAAGCAGCAGAAAGAGGTGGTTCCCCTGCAGCCCCTCCCCAGTTCAGCCCCTTCTCCTCAGCTCTCAGCACAGGGAGGTATCAACAGCACCCTACATCCTTGAGCTGGCCAGAGCAAGAGAGGGGGAGTTGGTCCTCCTAAGGCATGAGCTTAAGCAGAAGTGCTCCTCCTACCTGGTGCCCCAGGATGAATAGGGGAGCCAAATGCACCTATAGAATATAAAGGTGTTTCCTGGGACTCCTTGACCTTGGGAAGTCAGTCAGGGATGCTGAGGATGGGTGTACATACGTACCAAGCAGTATCTCACTATGTTTCAATATAAAAAAAAGTTTGGGCAGAAAACAAAACCAAAGCAATGTCCAAGTTGTAAAAAGGACTAGACTGGGATTTTGTGGACTTCCCACCACCATGGTGGACGTTTTTTGCCTTTCCCAAATAAAAAGAAATTCTTAAGTCAACAACTACCTATCTTGGGGTCAGAGCGATAGCACATTGGGTAGGGCATTTGCCTTGCACTCGGCTGACCCGGGTTCAAAGCTTGGCATTCCTGAGCACCACCAGGAGTAATTCCTGAGTGAAACAGCCAGGAATAACCTCTCAGTGTTGCCGGGTGTGACCCAAAAAGAAAAAAAATGAAAAACAAGACACAACTACCCATCTTGGGGGGTATTTTACTTGTTATTCTGTGTGGTGGTGGAGAGCAACCTAGGTTCTTAAGTATGTTTCTGGATTTGATTCCTGAAACTACAGAATTTAGGTTTGTAGGGTTGGCTGGATTTTGTTGAAGAGTTGCAGCGAAGGCTTAAGACTGGAGTAAGGGGTGCGAATGGTGTGTGAGCACCCTTCCTGGGCAAAAAGGACGAGGGACCCAATTGGTTCAAGGACAAATATCTGTTTTCAAGACCCACAGCAAATGTGCTGCCATGATTTGGGTTAGCCTGATGTGGAACACTCTTTGCCGACAGTCAGCTTCTGCTTACTCTGTGTCTTAATCAGTTTGTAATGAAGACCCAGCAGCCTAGCTGCACCTTCCCTTTAATTTGACAATTTTTGTAATGAGAGTTCTTGTAGTGTGAAAAGAGGCTGTGGAAAGCCAGCCAGCATTTTGAAGAGTCTACAAAAGAAAAACCATGATTTTTCTGTCTCTGCCATTCGGGTTTGGTTTGATGTTCGGCTCTATCAGTTTCCTCCTTCTGAATGCTCAGGCAAGAATGGGTTCAAAGTTTCCAAGGAACTTGCTGGTGAACCTGTGACGTTTCAGTGAATTCAGTCACAACTCAGAATAGTTTTCCATGACTGGAAAGGACAAGAGGGGTTGAGGGTGTCCTGGGTTCTGGGTGGCATTTGGAGGGTTTTCATGCAGCGCTGGGTCTTTGTCTTGATTGGTTTCTCAAGGGGAGTATTGTCAGGGCTCTTCTTAGAATTAGAATTATCTGTTGACCCACGGGTTCCCCTTCACAGACAATGAAGTCTAAAGCTACCAAGATACCACCCTGCTTCCTCCCTTTCTTTCCTGGTCCCTTCTCTCCTCTTTTTATCTCCTTGTTCAAATCACAAGCTTCCTTTTCTAAGGACAGGAGAGCTGGCAGACTGCCTATTGGCCTGTTGGCCTCAATTAGCCTTATATCATTGCAAAGGAATGCATGAATTTTCCAGAAGCTATGTACTATCTCTTTCTGTATTAGACACTCACTACCTGCTTTCATAACAGGTCACTCCACCAGAGTTGACTCTTATTTACATATCAAACTTTTTTTTTTCAGTTCCTCAGATTTGAATGCTAGTTGCTCATCTCATTTGAATGAGGATCTCCAAGGCATCTGATATGAAATATAACACTCCAGCATGCCCTGCTGTACTTGAAAACTTTTTGCAGGGAAACAGCTAAAATGAGATCATTGAACATCATTTTTGTCCACAAAATTATTCACCTGCAGATTGCCTGTTTCAGATTTGGTATTTCTCTTACCGAGTCCCCCACATAGACCAGCCAACCACATAGAACTGGGACCACATGCATGATCAAGGTCTCCTGGTATTTCACAGCTAATGTTTAAATTCAGCCTCCTATTGGGGGTTACATATGTGACTGCAAATTAATCCTTTCTCTTCTGAAAATTTGGTTTTGAAGAACAGCTGTGTCTCCCTTCTGAATTCCTTAATTATTTATCCTCCCTGATATGTTAAACCTTTCATTAGTGTGGTGAATTGCCAAGAGTACACAGAACTGCTTAGATCATGTAGCAAACAGTATAAACATTTGATAGGACATTTGAAGACACCACATGGTGAGCTGGGATCTATAGTAGCACCAAATACCGCGGGCTCCATTGAGGTAGCTTGTTGTTGGAAGTTCTTTTGTTGGTTTTATTTTGCTGCTTGTTTTTAAAAACAATAACCTGGGGACAGTTTTTGTACCATTTGTACTTAATTCAGAAGGGAGGGAGTATACCTTAATAGAGAATTCCTGTTATATGGAAGACACATACCCATGCAGAAATTTAAACTTAAGACTTAAAAAGTAATAGAGATAGGGTGGGAGAGAGAGTCTGTATTTGGACTTTTAAATATGATTCTGTAACTACTGTTCCTGTTCCCGAAAGTAGACTTAGCGTCCATTTTCAGTTTGGTGCTGTTTGGAAAGATGATTGACATGATTTTTAAATTATTAGAATTTATTAAAAAATTATTTTTTATTGACTCACTGTGAGATAGACCATTACAAAGCTGTTTATGATTGGGTTTCAGTCATAGAGTGTTCCAACATCCATCCCTCCACCTGTGTAAATTTCCCAGCACCAGTTTCCCTTCCACTAATCCCCAACCTGCCTCTATGGCAGGCACTCTCTCTCTCTCTTCTCTCTCTCTCTCTCTCTCTCTCTCTCTCTCACTAGAATTTCTGCTTTGACTGTGGCAAAAGTAAATCATTAGCAATTATCTTGAACCTCATCTCTTCTTTTTAATTAATATTTTATTATACCACTGTGATATACAATTATAACGTTGTTCATGTTTGGGGGTTTCGATCACATAGTGTTCCAGCACCCCTCCCTCCACCAGTGCCTATTTCCTGCCACCAATGTCTCCAATTCCCTCCCTCTCCCATAGCCTGCCTCTATGGCAGGTTCTTTATCTCTTTTCTCTCTCACCTCTTAAATGGTGAGTTATGTAACTGAAAGTGGGGGGCAACAAAAAATCCTAAAGTTTGTTTTGAAATAAAGTTCTTTATGATTATCAGAAATGTTTGATTTGTGTACTTATAGACCTGAGGTTTGTAATTTTTTTTTTTTAATTAAACATTTTATTATACCACCGTGAGATATACAGTTACAATGTTGCTCATGTTTAGAGGTTTCGGTCACATAGTGTTCCAGCACCCCACCCTCCACCAGTGCCCATTTCCCACCACCAATGTCCCCAATTCCCTCCCCCTCCCATAGCCTGCCTAAATGGCAGGTTCTTTTATCTCTTTTCTCTCTCCCTCTCTCTCTTTTCCTTCTCACACATTGTAAATTGCACTACATACACTTCGAGGTCATCATGTGCATTTTTTTTTGAGGCTTATAAATTTCTCAGGTGTCAAGGAATCACATCTAGCAAAAGCTTAAGAAGCCTGACGTAAACCATTCCGAGTTTATGCTAATCATGACCTAGCATTCACAGTTGGACTCATTGGTGACTTCTAATTTTCCATGCTAAACATAAAAATTCTTCCTTCCTTTCAAACATGGTCCTGGATCTTGCAGCTGTAAACTTCCCAGCACACTTCACACCTCCCGACCCCATTAAATCACTTTTCTCTCATGGGCAAATACTATGGACTGTGCTTTTAGATTCCAGGATTTTCTGCTTTTCTAGCTGATTTCTTCCAAAGTGTATGCATTTTACTTGCCATCCTTGGGCAATTGGTTTTTCCATTCATACATAGGAAAGGAAAGAAAAGGACAAACAACAGGTGCATGCACAAGCCTTTTATTAGAACTGTGATTCAGAACTGGGGAGTTCAGTGTCTAAGAAACTAGGTTTCTGGAGTGGACAGAGGAGGAGCACCTCATGGTGCTTCTGCTTCTATTTCTCCAAGGCTTTGTAGTTAATTAGTTGCTACTGGATCACTGAGGCTGAGGTGCTTCACAGCTTTATTTCTGAGCTACGGTCCTGGCCTCAAAGAACAAGTTAGATCCAGGTAAAACCTGTCTTATAATTTGGACACTTCCTGGAGACAGTGAGGACTCTGACTTGAAGACCACAGGGTGTTCCCAGCCAGGTAGGTTTCAAGAGTGGTGTTCTCCAAGCTGGCCCTGGTGAGGGTTGTTGTTGGCAGGATGGCAAGAAGACTCTGAGTCCTCCAGAACAGGACAGCTCCCCCCACCAGGTATGCTTTGGCAGTGAGCTGGATGGATGTGTGATTTAGCTGTTTGCCTCTTTTCACCTTCACAGGCAGGAAACTGAGGCCCCCGGTTAATTCTGAGCATAGAACTTTGACAGAAAATGGATGGGCAGGACATTAGATTTTTTTTTTTTTTTTTGGCTTTTTTGGGTCAGACCCAGCAATGCTCAGGAATTACTCCTGGCTCTGCACTCAGGAATTACTCCTGGTGGTGCTCGGGGGACCATATGGGATGCCGAGGATCGAACCCAGGTTGCCGCATGCCAGGCAAATGCCCTACCCACTGTGCTCCGGCCCCTAGATCTTAAAGTTGGTGTTGTGACAATTGAAGAGAAAACATACCTTCTGTGCCCCCCCACCACCACCCTGAACTTCACTTGTTAATTTGTTTAATTCCTTCAAAAGACTCTTGACATTTTCTCTAAAGATGACTTTAGGCACTGGTCAGATCTGGGAGTTAGATTGGGGGTTTCTTCTCCAAACTCCACATTTGAAAACCCTCTAAGTATAAGTGTACAAACCCACCACTAGAGATAAGTAGGAGCGAAAGGCATGGGTAATGAGAATGGTGGTGGGGATTTGTGTTAAGAAGACTAAGCACATTAGACACTGGGTGGTTTGAAAATGGATCCACATACACCTAGCAGGCAGTCCTGTAGGTGGTGGTGTTTAGTCTAGTCGTCGTCCAACACCTGCTTGGCCTTGAGGAACCTAGCAACATTGAGCTGGGGGACAGGAGATGGGGGGGTGGTACATTTGAACTCTATGTCCACCTCATGACCTTTTGAAAGAGCATTTCCTTTTTAGTGAGTTCAGAAACTCTTCCTCTTTTGATTTTACTATTATTTGGTCAGTGAGAGAAAAAAAAGTCCACTGCTGAATCTCACCATCATGGCATTTGTTTTAATGAAGTCGGCAGATCAGAGATCCTGGCTTTGAGTAGTAAGTCATAAATGGATAGCAGATTGGCAGTCATTGAGCATCTCAGGATCCTTGTATTTTTGGGTTGCTGAAGTTGTGAGCGATGTGGCTCTTCTTTCTCATGTCCCCCCATCCTTCCATCATTCCCCACTCCAGTTGTGGTCAGTTTCAGAGGATTTGCCCTTTGCTGCAAAAGTGGACTCTGATGGATTGGTGGGTCATAGCCTATGTCCTTTGTCTCTGCCCGTCCCTGCTCCCTTCACTAGCCTTCCTTGGGCATGTGTGTCCTCAAACATCACCTTCAACTACTTTGACTATTGAGGCCATGCCAGCAGCTTCTATTTCCTCTTCTGTCAGCCTCTTCAGGAGAAATGTGTACACAAAGGTAAAATGGCTTTCAAAGGAGATGACCTCCTCATTTCCTCCAGGCTTGGTGCAGACATTAAATTGAAGGCCATTCGGCTGTATCTGATGCTGGTTCTCTCAGCAGCCCGGAGATTAACCTCTTCTAAGACTGAGTTGTTTTTGAGGTAGAGACTGCAACAACATTAAAGCTAGAACCCATTAGGAAATCACTTTCATCATCTCATCTTTTTCCAAATCAGTGTCCTTTCTATTTTCCTCCGGCTCTCATAACCCTTTCATCTCCTCGGTAACACAATAAGGAGACTCTTGGTTTGTTTGCATCCAGCAAAGTGAGAATCCTTGACAACGGCTTCCAAAGACTCCTAGATATTAGAGAATGGCAGAAAGTGACGAATTTCATGTCTGGGTGATGACTGGAGGTACCCTGCTCTCCTTGGGCAGAAGCGTCAGTTTTGTGAATGTTGTGCAAACTGGGCTCAAACTTTCCAAAAGACACACAGTAGAGAGCCTTTTGTTGCATTATTTCTAAAGGCTTGAAGTTTTGAAGGGAAGAGATTTTGTTTTCCTCTCCGCTATACAATGGAGCTTTCAGAGAACCTCTTTTAAAAGGAATAGCTACGGTCTTTGTGTTGAAGGGTGTGTCTGTTGGCAGGGTCTGCTGATGCAGACAGACTGGCTGGTGATTAACAAAGGTCATTAGACTTTGGAATCTGGCAAGCAGAATCGGATGGTATGTCTTCTGCATGTGGAAGGACGACTCCTAAGAAGCCAAGGCATTATGGAGCCCCCCACCCCCTCCAATCCCTAAATCCTGCTGTAAAACAGGGTCTGGTCCAGGAAGGATCCTACCATATTAACTAGTGAGCTCTGTTGGGACGAATGAACCTGCATATCAATCATGGGCTAAAAGAACCTTCGGAGATCTTGGTGAATGACGTTTGAGGAGGAGAAAGGTGCTACATTTCAGAAAGCAATGAAAACAGTTCATTCTTTGTTGGGAGGAGAAGTGTCTCGGAGGAGCCTTGCTCATTCCTTCCACTGCTCATTTCTGATTGTCAGCCTAGCAGAATCCCAGAGAAGCCATGTTGTGCACGGAGAAGAAGCTCTGAGCTAAAATGGCTGCTTCTAAAGCTCAGAGGACTAGGGCAGCTTAGTGAGTCTTAGAGCTTCAGTGACGCAGGAGCTCCTATCTCTTCAAAGTGTGATAAACACATTCAGCAGAGCTGTGGCTTGTTTGGCTGAGATGAAAGGACTAAGCTGGGGGGGATGGGGAGTGCACACTGGATGATCTGCTTTTTTTCTGTGAAGTGTTCTAAATGCAGGAGTCGTCTGCACCATGGAAAAATTTGTTTTCAGGTCTAATGGACTGTGCGAAAGGAGAAGTGGGGTGGGGCCTCAGTGACTGCTGTAATTTGATCCTAAGCTGATAGCAACCTCTTCCACACAATTTGGGTTGGTGCTTTGACACAGAAGCGTGTGCCTATGGAATACTGAGCCTTAGCTGAAAAGACTCTGGTGTCCCTTCTGATGTTTATTGAAAGTAAAAAAAAGGCAATAAATTACTGTGTGAAAGTAAGAGGAGGTAAATATCCATGCCTCCCTCTGCAAGCTCAGTCCGACCAAAGTTCTGTTCATAGGCTCTCAGGCAGTCTTTCACAGCAAATCCCATTGCCCTGGTTCCTCTCACCCCAGTGACCTGTAGCTTGACTTGAATGCTCCTGCAGAAATCATTCCTCTCTTGCTATTATTAAAGGAGAGGATGCTGCCATTAGTGTAAATAGAGGGAGATTTGGCTGCAGGTTAAAATCTTGAACCTCAGAGTTCTAGATTGCTGTGAACTCTGTAGCATTTGCAGTGAGCTCAATGAGGTGGCTCCCTCATTAAGATAACCACCAGTGGCTATATCCACAGTTAAGTTAATCCATTGCATCTTCCCAACACATTCTTGTCTTCTCCATGGTTGGGCTCTCCACTGAATTAGTTGGAAGGTATCTATGGATTTCAATCAAGTGTTTCATAGCAGAATAAATGTAGCTGATGAGCAAGTTTTACTCTATTCTACACACCTAGTTCACCACTTTCTGTGTTCAAGTGTATGCTCCAACTGTGTAAAGGAGAGAAGAAAAGTCTTGACTTAGAAGCCCCTCTTCACAACTGCAAGTATCTGTTGCCATAATGTAAATACAAGCACCAACATTCAAGTTTAAACTAGAAACTGGATTGTCGTCTAAACTTGGTGTTTGAGGATCTCATGAGAAATATTTTATGACCTAATTAGATTGGAGAAACTGTTAGATTATAATTGCTAGGTAGTAAAAGAGCAAATAATCATTTAGTTCATAGAAAAAAAAGCAATCCAGTTTAACTGGGGAAGGGAAGAAAGAGATATACCCCATATATCAGTTGTGATATTAAAATAATAAGAGGTACAATAAAAGCTCTCTACCACTACATTGAGAATCAATACTATTTCACCAATTGGTGATTTAGCATAAAATGTTTTAATGTTAAAATGGGTCCACGGAGATTGAACTTCATCTTACCTTTTCAAGAGATAGCCTCTTTCCTTCTGAGAGGGTTCTAGATGAACATGGGCCCAGCTCAGAGTCAAAGCAAACTGAGTAAGAAATTTGAATGCAATAAGATATCCAAAAGCTGCTAAATTCAAGTTTCCTTCACAAGCATGACTTGAAGATAAACCTCTATCAAACTATTAAAAAAAAAGTTTATCTTAGCGTTCAACTCCCCCTTTGAAGTGGCAAAGTCTAGGACTTTATTATGTCTAATGGTCCCTCTTTTCCTCTGATTTTCTGATAGGGAAAGTCCAGTGAGAGAAATATGCTCTTTTCCTATGAATAAACCCATAGCCCCATTGGCTTGGGGTATGCCCTGAGTACATGCCTTATGGCGCTTTGTTCTGCTTTTGCCGCAGGTTCCTAATGTGAGAGGATAGACCCTGATCATGGAGGTGCTTCAGTGCGATGGCTGTGACTTCAGAGCCCCATCTTACGAAGATCTCAAGGCACACATTCAGGATGTCCACACGGCGTTTCTGCAGCCCACTGATGTTGCTGAAGACAATGCAAATGAGCCACGATCCGGGTCTATGAATGCCAGTAATCAGACAGAGGTGGAATTTTCTTCTATAAAGGATGAATTTGCTATTGCAGAGGATTTATCAGGTAAATCTATATTAAACTCCACAAATCAGATGAATCTCGTTGCTGTCATCCAGTTTTGTCCTCAGCCGTAGTTGTTGATAGTCCTGCATTCTGCAGAGTTTGCTGCTCTTCTTGAGATGCCTTTTGTGGTTTGTGCAATATGTGTCTGGCCTTAAGTATCCCATGGAATTGTCATCTTTTCTTGTATCTCTCAGTTTCCTTTTTATTTAAAGAATAAGAGTCACTTGGGAAGTTCTAGAATGAATGTGGCAGCTTAGGAAACCTGTTATTTTTTTATAACAACATGGCCAATGAAGACAAGGCCATTTTTGTACCTCAAGCATGATACTGCCTCTTCATCTGGGAGAGAGAGTATCACTGTATCACTCTCTTTCCGTTCATCATCGATTTGCTCGAGCGGGCACCAGTAACATCTCCTTATGTCCTGTCTCATGCTAGTAGATCCCAAGGGCATCTGCTTGCTCCAGGAACATAAAGAGCCTCAAACCAATCCATCAGGTCATGGGAATGAGGTCTATAATTGTTACTGGTATATGGCATATCAAATACGACATGGGTAGCTTGCCAGGCTCTGCCGTGCGGGTCGCTTACTCTTGTAGTCATCTCTAAATCCAGCATTTATTGATGAACTCCACCGGGCTGTGATAGGCTGGTCTGCTGGATGGAGTTCTGATGAGGGGGAAGTCCGGATGTGGAAAATGGAGGCACTCGTGGAGTGGGGGGGTCATCTGGCTTGTTGCAAGGCTCTGCTGGGGTGGCGGGCCAGGGCTAGAACCCACCATCCCTCCCGGGCGACTTGAGAGCGGCTGGGCACAGGGAGAGTAAGTAGCAGCTCTGCCCCATGTCTGTGAGTCTCTGGATCAGCATACCTGGGCTGAATTTAAAAAAGACTGCTGTAGGGTGGATCTCGATGAACCGGGCTATGATAGGCTGGTCTGCTGGGTGGAGTTCTGACAAGGGGGAAGTCCAGATGTGGAAAATGGAGGCCCTCATGGAGGGGGTCTTCTGGCTTGTTGCAAGGCTCTGCTGGGGTGGCGGACCAGGGCTAGAACCCGCCATCCCTCCCGGCGACTCGGGAGCGGCTGGGCACAGAGAGAGCCAGTAGCAGCTCTGCCCCATGTCTGTGAGTCATGGGAGAGTATACATATGTTTATTAACATCACATTAATACTCTTCATGACTTCAGCTTGAGGCTTTAGGGCTTTTGAATGTGGTGTTTATTAGTGAAGAATAATTGCAAAGAAAAGTTGATTTGTGTGATTGAATTTCTTAATTTTTTGTTTCTTTGCATTGCTTTCCCCACTTAACTTGTGCTTTCTCTTTAGGTCAAAATGCTACTGCATTGGGGACGGAAGTTACTATGGCCACAGTCCAGGATATTACAGTCAGCATCTTGCCCCCAATCCCAAACCAACCAACACATTTTTTCAATGCAAGTTCTGCGACGCTACTTCAGGTCAAAAAACCTCCTCATTGAACACACTAGGAAGGTCCATGGGGCTCAAGCTGAAGGGGGTTCCGTGGGACCCCCAGTTCCAGGATCCTTAAATTATAATATCATGATGCATGAGGGATTTGGAAAGGTCTTCTCCTGCCAATTTTGCACATACAAGTCACCAAGGAGGGCGAGAATAATTAAGCATCAGAAGATGTATCACAAGAACAATTTGAAGGAGACCTCAGCTCCCCACCAGCCCCTGCACCAATGCCAGACCCTGTGGCTCCTCCTGTGTCCCTGCAAGATCCCTGCAAAGAATTGCCAGCAGAGGTGGTAGAGCGCAGCATCTTAGAATCCATGGTCAAACCTTTGACTAAGTCTCGAGGCAACTTTTGCTGCGAGTGGTGCAGCTATCAGACACCACGCCGAGAACGCTGGTGTGACCACATGATGAAGAAACACCGAGTATGGTCAAGATACTTTCCAGTATCAGACAGCAGCAAGAAGGGACTAGTAATCTACCAGAGGTGCAGACCAACAGTGACCCCAGCCCCACTTCCAACTCCACTTACCTGTCTATGAATGCTGCAAGCCGGGAGATCCCCCAACACTGTTTCCAGCTACCGGGGCTCCATGAGCAACTCCATCATGCGACCTAATTCTTCTGCTTCCAAGTTTTCCCCCCATGTCTTACCCTCAGATGAAGCCGAAGTCACCTCACAATTCTGGCCTCGTTAACTTGGCCGAGAGACCCCGTTATGGAATGGCTGACATGACCAATTCTTCTGCTGACCTGGAAACGAACAGCATGCTGAATGACTCTAGTTCTGATGAAGAGTTGAATGAAATAGACAGTGAGAATGGTCTAAATGCCTTGGATCACCAGGCGGCAGGCCTGACTGCAGAACAGCTGATGAGCTCAGATGGCAACAAATTGTTGGAGACCAAGGGGATTCCCTTCAGAAGGTTCATGAACAGGTTCCAGTGCCCTTTCTGTCCTTTCCTCACCATGCATCGACGGAGCATCTCCCGTCACATAGAGAACATCCACTTGTCTGGAAAGACCGCTGTCTACAAGTGTGACGAATGCCCGTTTACTTGCAAAAGCTCATTGAAACTCGGAGCTCACAAACAGTGTCACACGGGCACGACGTCAGATTGGGATGCTGTGAACTCGCAGAGTGAAAGCATTTCTTCCTCACTGAATGAAGGCGTCGTGTCTTACGAGAGCTCCAGTATCAATGGTAGAAAGTCAGGGGTTCTACTGGATCCACTGCAGCAGCAGCACGCCGCCACCACCACCACCACTGCCACCGCCACCACCCCTCCATCACAGCCGCAGCCACCCCAGCTCCCACCACCACATCAGGTGCCACCGCAGCCCCAGCCACCTCCGCCACAGCCACCTTTGCAAGCCGCTCCCCTGCACCCCTATAAATGCACCATGTGCAACTACTCCACCACCACTCTGAAAGGGCTAAGAGTCCATCAGCAGCACAAACACTCATTCTGCGATAACTTGCCAAAATTCGAGGGGCAACCCTCAAGCCTACCGTTGGAAAGTGAGACAGACAGCCATCCCTCTTCCAGTAACACTGTGAAGAAAAGTCAGACCTCAATTCTTGGGTTGTCCTCCAAGAACCATTTTGTAGCTAAGGCCTCTAGGAAACTTGCAAATGACTTTCCCCTCGATTTATCGCCCGTGAAGAAGAGAACTAGGATTGACGAGATAGCCAGCAACTTGCAGAGCAAAATTAACCAAACCAAACAACAAGAAGATGCAGTCATCAATGTTGAGGATGACGAGGAGGAAGAGGAAGACAATGAAGTGGAGATAGAGGTTGAGTTAGATAGGGAAGAAGAGCCAACAGAGCCAGTGCTGGAGCTATCTCCCTCCTTTGCAGCCCAACAGCTCTGGGTGAGAGATGCTGGGGAGCCTCCAAAGGAACCCAGCTACAGGAATGTCACCCATGATTACAATGCCACCAACGGGGCCGAGATTGAGCTCACTCTTTCTGAAGACGAAGAGGATTACTATGGTTCCTCCACAAGCCTGAAAGATCATCAGGTTTCAAATACTGCCCTGCTGAACACTCCAACACCTCTCTATGGGACTGAGCACAATAATGAAGCTACAGACTTTGGGGACTCTGGAAGGCTTTACTATTGCAAACACTGTGACTTTAACAACAAATCTGCCCGGAGTGTGAGCACCCACTACCAACGAATGCACCCATACATTAAGTTCAGTTTTAGGTACATCTTAGACCCCAATGACCATAGTGCAGTCTACAGGTGCCTGGAATGTTACATCGATTATACCAACTTTGAAGATCTGCAACAGCATTACGGTGAACACCATCCAGAAGCCATGAATGTCCTCAACTTTGACCATTCGGATCTGATCTACCGGTGTCGGTTTTGCTCATACACAAGTCCAAATGTTAGGAGCCTGATGCCTCATTACCAAAGAATGCATCCCACGGTGAAGATCAACAATGCGATGATATTTTCCAGCTATGTCGTGGAGCAGCAGGAAGGGCTGAGCACGGAGTCCCAGACACTCCGGGAGATTCTGAACTCAGCTCCCAAGAGCATGGCGACTTCCACGCCCGTGGCACGTGGCGGTGGCCTGCCATCTCCGTATGGTAAAAACACTCCTCCCAAGACCTTTCCTCCAGAATGTGAAAACCAGAAGGACCCCTCAGTGAACACTGTTGTTGTGTACGATTGTGATGTTTGCTCTTTTGCAAGCCCCAACATGCATTCTGTCCTGGTCCATTATCAGAAGAAACACCCGAAGAAAAGGCTTCCTACTTTAGGATCCAGAAAACCATGCGCATGGTGTCTGTGGACAGGGGCGCTGCCCTTTCTCAATTGTCATTTGAGGTGGGTGCTCCAATGTCTCCCAAAATGTCCAACATGGGTTCCCCACCCCCCACCACCCCCGCCACCAGACCTCAGTACCGAGCTTTACTACTGCAAACACTGTTCCTACAGCAATCGGTCAGTTGTGGGCGTGCTTGTCCACTACCAGAAAAGACACCCAGAAATAAAGGTCACTGCCAAATATATCAGACAGGCTCCTCCCACAGCTGCCGTGATGAGAG
This sequence comes from Cryptotis parvus, assembly GCA_021461705.1. Lineage (NCBI taxonomy): Eukaryota > Metazoa > Chordata > Mammalia > Eulipotyphla > Soricidae > Cryptotis > Cryptotis parvus. The sequence continues at coordinate 13,763 of JAJIBD010008281.1, forward strand.
GGGCCGAGGGGTTCCCAGGCTCCCCGGCCACCTGCCCCCATGCAGCAGCTGAACCGGCGATGTCCCTCCTGTGGAGAACGAGATGTTCTTCTGTCAGCACTGTGATTACGGAACCGGACCGTCAAAGGTGTCCTCATCCATTATCAGAAGAAGCACCGCGACTTCAAGGCCAATGCAGATGTGATTCGGCAGCACACAGCCACCATCAGAAGCCTCTGTGACCGGAACCAGAAGAAGTCAGGCAGTTGCATGCTTGTCCCTTCCTCTAACATAGAGCGGGACAAAACGAAGCTCCGAGCGCTCAAATGTAGGCAGTGCTCATATACCTCCCCCTACTTCTATGCACTGAGGAAGCATATTAAGAAAGACCACCCCGCCCTGAAGGCTACAGTTACGTCCATCATGCGGTGGGCATTTCTAGATGGTTTGATAGAAGCTGGCTACCACTGTGAGTGGTGCATCTATTCCCACCCCGAGCCCAATGGTTTGCTCCTCCATTACCAAAGGAGACACCCAGAGCATTACGTTGACTACACGTACATGGCTACCAAACTCTGGGCAGGGCCAGACCCATCCCCTCCTTCTCTTGCAATGCCAGCTGAAGCCAAAATCTACAGATGCCGAGACTGTGTCTTTGAAGCCGTCTCCATCTGGGACATCACCAATCACTATCAAGCGTTCCACCCCTGGGCCATGAATGGCGACGAGTCCGTGTTGCTGGATATCATCAAGGAGAAAGACGTGGTCGAGACTCTCCTTCCCCTTCTGAAGAGTTGATGGGTGCTGTGAATTGTGAAAATAGCCTGCCCCCTCCACTTCCCGAGCCGGAAGCCGAGTGCCCAGAGGATGCCAGACTCTCCCCAGAGAAAGGCATCCAGCTGACTTCCGCCAACCCCGCCATCTCCTCCACTCCGTACCAGTGCACTGTCTGCCAGTCTGAATATAACAACCTGCACGGCCTTCTCACCCATTACGGGAAGAAGCATCCTGGCATGAAAGTGAAGGCAGCCGACTTTGCCCAGGACATTGACATCAACCCTGGCGCTGTCTACAAATGCAGGCACTGCCCATACATCAACACCCGCATCCACGGCGCCCTGACCCACTACCAGAGCGACACCCGTCCATCAAGGTGACGGCCGAGGACTTCGTGCATGATGTGGAGCAGTCTACTGACATTGCCCAGAACGACGTGGAGGAAACGAGCAGGATCTTCAAGCAAGGGTACGGTGCCTATCGCTGCAAACTCTGTCCCTACACCCACGGCACGTTAGAGAAGCTCAAAGTCCACTACGAGAAGTATCATAACCAGCCGGAGTTCGATGTCTTCTCCCAGTCGCCCCGGCTGCCGGTGTCCCTTGAGCCTGAGATAACCACTGAAGTGAGCCCCTCCCAGGTCTCTGTTACTGAGGAGGAGGTGGGCGAGGAGCCTGTGTCCACGTCTCACTTCTCTACCTCGCACCTGGTGTCCCACACTGTATTCCGGTGCCAGCTCTGCAAGTACTTCTGCTCCACGAGGAAGGGCATCGCCAGGCACTACCGCATCAAGCACAACAACGTCCGAGCCCAGCCTGAGGGCAAGAACAACCTCTTCAAGTGTGCCCTGTGTGCCTACACCAACCCCATTCGCAAAGGCCTGGCTGCCCACTACCAGAAGCGGCACGACATCGACGCCTATTACACCCACTGCCTGGCCGCCTCCCGGACCATCAGCGACAAGCCCAACAAGGTGATCATCCCGTCCCCTCCCAGGGCGACTCGCCCCAGCTCAGCGAGGAGCCCCGGCGGGCAGTGGAGAAGAAAAAGTGCTCCCTGTGCTCCTTCCAGTCCTTCAGCAAGAAGGGCATCGTGTCCCACTACATGAAGCGCCACCCAGGGGTGTTCCCAAGAAGCAGCATGCCAGCAAGCTGGGGGGCTACTTCACTGCTGTCTACGCCGACGAGCACGAGAAGCCCATGCTGATGGAAGAGGAGGAGAGAGGCAGCGTGGACAGAGCCGAGGTGGAGGGCGCCGCGCAGGGAGATGGAGTGGCTGCCATTCCGCTGCGTCAAATGCTTCAAGCTGTCCTTCAGCACGGCCGAGCTGCTGTGCATGCATTACACTGACCACCACAGTCGGGATCTCAAGAGGGACTTCGTCATCCTGGGCAGCAACGGCCCCCGCTTGCAGAACCCCGCCTACCAGTGCAAGCACTGCGGATAGCAAACTGCTAAGCACAGCCGAGCTGACCTCACACTTGAACATTCACAATGAGGGAATTCCAGAAGCGTGCCAAACGTCAGGAGAGGAGGAAACAGCTTTTGAGCAAGCAGAAATATGCAGATGGTGCTTTTGCAGATTTCAAACAAGAGAGGGTAAGGATATGTTTTGATTTCCCTTCCCCAGGAGGCCTCTCATCACTGGTGCCCACATGCGCTTCTTCGTTGCCAGCCAAACTGCTACCGGCTTCCTAGTGACTTAGCTTGCCAGAGAGCTCAATAAGTCAATTAAACATTTCGAGCTTGATTATTCCCCTTCTATGCTCGCCCTTCTCCACGGTCTCGTTCCCCTCCCTCCACTCCTCCCCAGGCTCCCCAGGGGAGGGTTGGGGTGGTTTCTCTGTATTTCTCTCTGCCGAGTAGCCTTATAACGTGGCCTAGATACACAACAACGCTCGCTCTCTGTCCTGAGGCAGTGGGGGGGCCACCCCCTCTCAGCCATGTCTTGGTCTGCAGTATCTGCTACAGGAATCTCTAACAGCTCAAGGAGTAGCTGTTTTGCCAAGAAGTTCGTTAAGTGACGTGGCTGTGCAACGTTTCACCTGCGCGTGGAAATGGGTTTGAAACACCAGCTAACTTGGTGGCAGTGACGATGAGGCGTCTGCACAGAAATCTTCTCTCCTCACAAGTTGTCCCGTGTCTGGGTTCCAGAGACTTTGCATAGTAGGCAGTGTGCCATGAAACTGACGAATCTGGTTAAAAATACTCACATAGCTCTCCCGGGGTTTTTTAACCTGCTAATCAGCTTTAAAATAAAATCTGCTAGTAAACTACAAGAATAAAATGCCGGCAATTGAGGGAGGGCTCGGAGTACTGATGGCTACCACTGTATTTTACCAGCCTTTTGGTCACTTAGAAGAGGTGCCAAAGATCAAGGAGAGGAAGGTGGTGGGCTACAAATGTAAATTCTGTGTGGAAGTGCACCCGACGCTCCGCGCCATCTGCAACCACCTCCGCAAGCATGTCCAGTATGGCAACGTCCCAGCCGTGAAGGTGAGAACCGGGAGGCCGGCAGGAGCCGTCTCGCATGTGAGCCATTTCCAGTTCCTCCATAACCCCATCACTTGTGCGGCTCAGAAAAGGCCATCCCAGCCGGGAGCATTCCTGAATGCTGCTTGCATTGCGCTGGCTTGTTTTGATTTCTTTGCAGGTTGGACCTTCCTCACCTTCCGTGTCTCCACCTGGTCAAGTTTCCCTTTCCTGTGGATAATTTGGAAATGGAGGATCTGGGCCTTCCGGTCCAGGAGGCTTTGGGTCACCTATCTCTTCTGCCTGTAATGCCATTAGGTGTTGGCTCTTTGGAGTCGTCTGAGTTCTTGAGAGTCCGTGGGTACAGCTCCAGGATCCTCTCTTTGTCTTTTCCCTCTTTCTGGCCCCTTCCATTTCTTTGGCTGATGGTGCAGAAAACCCTAGGGAATCTCTTTTTTTTTTTTTCTTCTTGTCCTGGGTCCTCGGAAGAGTGTCAGAGACATTAAAACCTATAGCCTGGAAATCATTAGAGCCCACTGACCTGGTTTTTTCTCATCCATCCCTCACCTGTATGTTACTGATTAACTCTCCCCCCCAGTCCCATCCCCACTCCTGACGTGTATTAGGTCACCTGTTTTGGACATTATGATTTAAACAGCAGCCACCATGCCCATAACTGAGCTATTGTGCCTTCCTCCAAGGATGTCACAAAGCCCCCTTTGCATTGGGGAACAGAAACTGTTATTCAAGTCTCTCTCTTTCTCTTTCTCTCTTTCTTTCTCTCTGCTCTCTCCCTCTCCCTTTCCCTCTCCTCTGCAGTCATGAATATGTCGTTTGGTCAACCTTTGCCTTCCTTCATGGAAGACTGAAGCTCCTTGGCTGTTAGAGTGGGGACCTCCCAGGGTGGACACCTTCTGTCCAAGTGCTGTGTGTCCATCCATGACTGGGTCCCTGGGATTGCTCTAGGGAGGCAGAGTGACTCTTCCCAGGCGATCAGCTCCAAGAATGAGGAGCTACCTCCAGACACAAGCAACTTAAAATCAAGCTACTCCCTCCTTGTTTGAATTGGGAGTTTAGTAACCTCTGACTAAGGAGTGAGGGCACAGTCTTCAGAGTGGGACAAGCTTTGATGGCAAAGGACGAGCAATCACACTTTCCCTTCATCCCCAAAGAATAGCCTACATTTCCTCCCAAACAATTCTTTGTGCTCTCTCTGCTTGGGACATCTGCATGGTCTTCTTCAGATGGGAGATAAATAGGTGAATCATTTTTGGCATGGGTGCGACCCCTCTCACACATGTGTCACGATAGCGACTGTGCCTGCAATGTTGCTCTGAAATGAACCACCATGGAGGATGACAATCAGGTTTTTAGCCCTCCCTCTAGGGGAGCCCGAGAGGCAAGAAGAAAGCAGTGATGAGAAAAGAATGACGATTTTGGGAGAATGAAGGGAAAGAAGGAAAGCTGGGGGCAATGATGATGGATATTTATTTTGTTGGTGGGGCATGTGTGTGTGTGTGTGGTTTTCTTAGCAGGAGGCTGAAGACCCTTCCCACTTGTTCCTGGATGGATTTGAAGCTTCCAGAGAGGCCACTGGCACCCTGGTGGACCGGGTGGATGGTGAACACTGCTTGCTTGATGGAATGTTGGAGGATGAAACCCGGCCGGGGGGGATACCATTGTAGTCAATGTGACAGAGTCCTGATGTCCATGCAGGGGCTGCGTTCTCATGAGAGGAGTCATCTGGCCTTGGCCATGTTTACCAGCGAGGACAAGTACAGCTGCCAGTATTGCTCCTTTGTTTCTGCTTTCAGGCACAAGTAAGTGCTATTGAGTGGTTGCGAGTGGTATTCGGAAAGAGTGTATGAGGAAAGGGCAGCTGAGCTAGAACAGAAGCTTAAGAGTCAGAAGTTCCAGCTCCTGGTTCACACCTGCTCTTCCATCAGCTGTGTTACCTTGAGCTTCAGTCACCTTCGTGACTGTGGGGCTAAGAATAGGAAACAGTTTGGCTGAAATTACAATTAACCACAGTAGGACTTTTTCAAAATGATAGTTTGGGATGATAGTGTTCTATGATTTATCACAAGAAAAGTCCAGAGTGCGTGAGTTTACAGCTGTATTTGTCAAACATTCACCTGAAATTGAATCTCATTTGAGGAAGTAGCATTCCATTTGGGAAACTGAGTGGCTAAAGGAAGCACAGGGACTTTTGACCCAGGTGACCGAAGAATCACATCCATGTTTTCTAAAAAAAAGACATTGAGAGGGATTGAAATTTGCGGTGATGGGAGGGACCTGCCAATGGCCTGTGAGAGCTTTAACATTATAAAGTGTTGGGAGTATGGAAGACTTTGGATTGAGAGGAAAGCAGTGGATATTGAGGAGATACATTCTTGTCTCCTTTTCTTTCAACTGTGAGAGATGGATGTTCAATAACATGTTCTGACAGTCTTAGATGAAGGTGACTGATTATAAGATTGACAAGCTGTTTATTTTTATGATAATCGAAAATAAATGATTGGCTGTTTGTTTCTTTAAAAAAGATAAAGTGCTGGTTAATGAGTTGTTGAAAGGCAGGAGGAGGTAGGGCTTCTACAGAGGTTAGGATGGTTTACAAGTTCTTTAAAATCATACAGATCCCAATTCTTAATCTGTATCATCAGATTCATGCATTGGCAAAATAAAATAAAAACAAAAACTTGTGTTATTTATCAATTGAATAAATATTATTGGACCTCATATATCTTGTTTCCTGACACATCTCAGTAAATCTTTGTGGGTAAATGTATTTGCCTTATTAAGTGAGATTCTGGGGGCTTCGGAGGAACGACACAAAAGCGAATATGACACAGTACATGATCTAAAGCATATAATAGGGATATACATAAAATAAGCAGACATGACAAAATAAGACCCATTTCAGGAATGTTAGGAACTTCTGAGAGAGAGAGAGAGAGAGAGAGAGAAAGAGAGAGAGAGAAATAGTGCCTTTTGAGGAGGAATCTGGAACAGGAGTTTTTCATTTTAAGGTAGGGAAGGGAAGATTTGAATTATTTGGAAAGAAATGCTCTGAGGAGGAATGATAAGAAGACCGAGTGAAGCTTATTGGGGACCCAGTTTGCAGTTCAGTTTGAATATTCTCTAAATTATATGTTAGGAATAGTCGAAGATCAGGTTTGAGTCCTTTAGAAGATAATCAGATTTGGAGTCTGCAGAATATGTATTGCATAACTTACATTACTGACAAATGGAAGAGGGGGAACTGAGTGAATCTTCATCATTATTTGTATAAATTGAGCCTTATTCTGTGCCAGCATTGTGCAAAACCCCTTTAAGTATTATCTGGTACTCAAAATAGCCCATTTGGTCTATTTATTATCTTCCCATTGCGTGGATAAGAGAAGTGAGGCCTTTTATTAAATAGAGTTGTTAAGTAACTTTCCCAGGGATAGAGAGAGCCGTGTAAGAGTTGGTTTTGATCTTTGACATCTGACTTCAGGGTTTGTCCTCTGAAGTTGAAAAAAAAATGTGGGAAGACCAACTAGGAGATAGTAATAGCGACTCCAAGAAGTTAGGACATTTGGGAAAAGACTGAGAAAACTGGGATCTGTTGGGAGCTAGAAAAGGGTAGTGCTGTTGTAGAAACGAGGGCATGAAGAAGACAATTCTATTTTGCAGAGATAATACTGAGGAGTTAGTTTAGCGCTGGTTGAGTAGCTAAAGGACAGCCAGCGGGAGATGTCCGGAGGCAATGCAAAGTGCCGCTTTGGAGCTCCGGAGAGCATTCTGTGTTTAAATGGTGAGCAGCTTCATTCCCCTATGAGCCAGTTAGAGTGGAATCTAGCTCTCTGGGGTGCTGATACAAATTAGAACTTCTTCCCACACCTTGTTTGGTAGATTTATTACTTTTTTTTAGATTAGTAATTATTATGAAATACTGGGAGCTCACCATAATTAAATAACTTCCTTTTAACTTGTTTCTGGAAAACTGATGTATAGCAAAACTGGGTTATATTAATCAGAAAATATGACAAAGTTTGCCCCCTCTCCCCAGTCTGTTTCTCTATTTACAGAGTCATGAGAAATATTTCAGACTATGGCAAGTAGTTTAGCCTCTTCAAAGCCGCCCTTCTCTCATGTGCTCATAATTAAAGTGAAAATAAGATTTAAGTAGAAAGGCCTTTATGAAGACAACATTTTCTAATTTCTATCTAAAAAGTTAATGAACTTCAGTGCATTCCTAAGTTGTGAGAAAACTTGAATTAACACATTTTATATTTGAGATGTCCAATGGTCAACTTCTAGAGAAGGGGAAAATAAGTATCATGACCTGGTACCATTGACGATTCTCTCTATGAATATGTCTTCCTTTCTAACCTCCTTTTTGGAGTAGGTGCAACTCTTGCTTCTCCTCATTAAAATAAAAACTTTGAAAAGCTTAGAAATGAAATTCTTGGGAGGAAAAAAAGTAATGGTAAGAATATTATGTGCAGTTTTTAATTTTATTGTTTTTCTTCTTTCTTTTTTTTTCCTCTTCTGGCTTCTACATGAAGTTTGGATCGGCATATGCAAACCCACCATGGACACCATAAACCATTTCGATGCAAACTCTGCTCCTTCAAGTCCTCCTACAACAGCCGGCTGAAAACTCACATCCTCAAAGCTCATGCTGGTGAGTTATTGATACATAAATGTTTCAAGTTTGAAATTTATTAATAGTTTTTGAGCAGAGTTTTAAAGTTTCATGTCCCATACCTGGAAATAGGCTATTCTACAGATGATGTGCATGTTCTGTTTTATTTTATTTTTATCCAATGAAAAAAAAATTAAAGAATCAACCTAAGCCAAAATAATACCAAGCCCCATGCCATCCACGCTGATCTGGGTCACTAACAGGTTTTATTTTTTAGAGAAATTTCTAAGCTAATCTATCTTTCCTATTGGAAATGTAGAGTATTGTTTCATCTACTAAAGGTAATTCCCAACTCAGGTGAAGTTAAAAATTTCAAATTCAGAGGGACAAAGAAAATCTCAAATAGGTGAGAGACCCGTGGATAGATTTTTTTTTTTTTTACTCAGAGATAAGAAATAATTTTGGGGGTGGCCAGAGTGGTAGTATGACAGGTAGGACACTGGCCTTGCATGAAGCTGACGCAAGGTAGATCCCTGGCATCCCATATGGCTCTTTTACACTTGAGATCACTACTAGGAGTGACCCCTGAGCACACAGTAATCACTGAGCACTGAGTGTGACCAAAAAATAAAATAATTTTAAAATTCTGAAAAAAAAAAGGAAAGAAAGATTTTTTTTTTTTTCTTTTTTGGGTCATACCCGGCAATGCTCAGGGGTTACTCCTGGCTCTGCACTCAGGAATTACTCCTGGCGGTGCTCGGGGGGACCATATGGGATGCCAGGGATCGAACCCGGCCGGCACAGGCCGGCTGCGTGCAAGGCAAACGCACTACCCGCTGGGCTATTGCTCTGGCCCCTGGAAAGAAAGATTTTTTGGACACATGGAGCAATAGTACCGTGTCTAGGGGCACTAGCCTTACACATGTAGCTGACCCAGGTTCTAGCTCTGGCACCCTATATGGTCCCCTGATCCCTGCTAGGAGTAATTACTGAACTCAAAGTCAGGAGCAAGCTTTGAGCACATCACCTGTCCATACAAAAAGACAGTAGTTGGGCGTGTTGGAAACCATTCTGATCTCTATCACATGACCACCCTGTCTCCCTTGTGATCTCCTGAATATGCCTTACCTTCCAGCTGTGCACTCAGCCTATTATATTCCTCATCTTATTCTCATTACAGTTCCTAGGTATATGTTGTGCCCTTCTTGTCAGATGAGGTTACAGAGCCTTAGCATATATGCCGTAGAGTTCACTTAACTCTGAACTTTTACACTGGAACAAAAACCCACATCCTCTTCTCTGCCAATATGCTGCTTTCTTTCTAGTCTGCTCTTTCCTGCTTAGCATTTGATAAAGGGTGTCCACAAGTAGCTAATTGAATTCAACCAAGAGAGAAGAGGTAGATTGTAGGAAAGGTAATAATGGGAGGGGTCTGGGGTCCTCAGTTATTCCCAGAATCCCAACTGAGCAGGGGCCTACATCACTCTCAAGTATTCAGAGCACCACAGAGGGACTTCCATTACATACCAAGGACTAGGAGAAGGCTTCAGAACACTCACTTTCACTGTCTTTGACCTACTGTCCAAGTATCTTCAGGAAGTTAAGTCTCCTTGCCTAATTTTTTTTTTGCTTTTTTGGGTCACACCTGGAGATGCTCAGGGGTTACTCCTGGCTCTGCACTCAAGAATTACTCCTGCTCGGGGGACCATATGGGATGCCGGGGATCGAACCCGGGCTGGCATAGGCCGGCCGCATGCAAGGCAAATGCCCTACCCACTGGGCTATCGCTCCGGGCCCCCTCCTTGCCTAATTTGATTGGATTTTATTTAACAAGTTTTTATTGAACCAGAATTCTTCTATGTCATTTATTTGCTTATCTTTCCTATGTGGTTGTGGGAACTGCTTAGATCACTGGTCCTTCGCTATTTCTTTGAACTGTGTGGAAATGATTGTATCTGCTATGCTGGGTCTGACTGAATTGACTTCATGGAGTAATACTAGAGTCCTCCCTACCCGACAGGGAAATTAGCTGCCTGTGTGAGCTTTCTTGTCTCTGTATTTTTATAGCTACAAGACAATTCTACCCAAGTCCCTGGTGTCAAACCCTCAGGGTTCAAACCACTCTTTCCTAACTTGTATATAATTGTAAGTAATTCAGTTGGGATAGCATTCTGGTGAGTTTCTGCTGTAGGCCTCAGCCTTGTCAAAAGCATTTTTCACTGGTGAAAGTTGGGTAAATGATTTAGCCTGTGGGAAAGGTTTTAAAACTGCCAGAGGCTGCATGCAGTGGCTGATACCACTGGGTGACGTATTATTGTTATTCTTGTTATTATTAGTTTTTTTGTTTGTATTTTGGGTCACACCCAATGATGCTCAGGGGTTATTCCTGGCTCTGCACTCAGGAATTACTCCTGGCTGTGCTGGGGACCATTTGGGATGCCAGGGATCAAACCCGGGTTGGCCACATGCAGGGCAAATGCCCTCTCTGCAGGACTATTGATCCGGCCCCAGAAGTGTCTGTTCTTGAAGCCAGTTAGTTGACTGGTCTCCTATGTGCACTGGTTGGTAAGAAGAAAGCATCCAGAGAGCAGGAACAATGGAATTCAGTTCCTGTCCTCGAAACTTGGTGATCCTGGTGACTTCACTAGGGAGAAGTGGCTTGACTGGGAGAAAAATTATTAAGACGCAAGACAACTTGTTCATTCTAGATGACTTACTGCATTTTATTTTAGGGAGCATAAAAGTCATATAGACTAACTCAATCATCAGGATATGAATATTTTCTCAGGCTGTGCTTCTTCCAACTACCCAGCAAGGTTCATACAGTTACACTTGCCTAGAAATCGGGAGATTGAATTAGAAGAGTCATTTTCATTTGCATGATGTAATTATGATATATTTATAAATAAGGTATAAATGTATTTGTGTTTTTGTAGTATCTATAAATAAACACACATACTATGCAGAATTAATATGTATTGTATACAATATGGAACAAAGTGTAGTATGTATAATAGTATTACTGCGTTTATATGCGTTTATAATTCAAAGAATCTATAGATCCACACTTATTTATTTATTTATTTATTTATTTATTTATTTATTTGCTTTTTGAGTTCACACTCAGCAATGTTCAGAGGTTACTTCTGGGGTTGCTTGGGGACCATATGGGATGCTGGGAATTGAACCTGGGTCGACAGCATGGGGCAAATGCCCTACCTGCTGTGCTATAGCTCCAGCCTCCTAGATCTGCACATTTATATGTTTCATTATGTTTCATGGTAATAAGTCCATTGTTCACTGTGTAACGTTATCCTCTAACTCCTAGGTAACCATCGCAGGGACCTCTGTCTGTATTCCTGTGCGAACCCTCTGCCTTTTGGAACTTTTCTTCTACTTTAGGCTGCATTTTTCAAGGTTTCCGTAGTTCTCTTCAATGCCTTTGGGAAATGCATGCTCTGAGTAATTAGTGGTAAAGGAAGCCTTAATGCAGCATTTGGATGTTTGACTCACTTCTCACGTGAAACAGTTTAGTTATTCAGGGGCTACTCTAAGCTGACCATGTCAGTGGGTGAGAGCAAGGGCAGAGGTTGGCTCCTGTTCCTGCCTAATTTACAATTGGTAAACAGGCTCCAACCTCAGTTCATTTCCCCTGGTCCATAAAACTTGCATTACTGAAGATCGTTTCTTCTCTTATGCCTCTACTTCTTTCTCTTTCTTCTCCTCTAAATTGAATTTTGTTTTATTTTATCAATTCTGGGGTCATACCCTGCGGTGCTCAGGGCCTATGCCCAGCTGTGTGTTAGATGCTTTGAATTGTGCTCTGGAGACCATATGTAGTGCTGGGGATTGAACTAGGGTCAAGACCATGCAAGCAAATTGTACTGTTTGTTTTTCCAGCCCATTGATATTCCTTTTTATTCATTTACTTTTATAATTGTTTTTAACAATTGTGTTTATAATTTAATGTAAATATATTAAATATATGTGCTTTCTTTATATTTGTCTACATCATTATTCTATTTATTTCTTTGTTTTTTGCATCACACCTAGTTGTGGTCAGGACTTAGTCTAGGTTCTGCACTCAGGGATCACTTCTGGTGAGCTCCACAGACCATGTGGAGTTCCAGGAATTGAACCCTGGTCAGTTGCGTACAAAGAAAGCATCTTACTCACTAAACCATCGCTCTGGTTCCTCTATTTTATTTTTAGTATTTTCTGGTACTATAAATTTGTCACCAAGAAGAATATAAATTTTTTTAGCACAAAGTATATTTCTAAATAAAGCTTTTTGGGATCAGAGCGATAACACAGTGGGTAGGGCATTTGCCTTGCACGTGAACAACCCAGGTTCCATCTTCAGCATCCCATCTGGCCCCCTAAGCACCGCCAGGAGTAATTCCTGAATGCAGAGCCAGGAGTAAGACACAGGAAAAGATAATTGCTTCCTGAATTGATCTATCAGGGAATACCTGTTCTTCAGTGTATGCAATCCCATTTGATAGCTTTGCTGCAAAAAAATACTTTGAATGGAAATGCGACTTAGGATAAAGCTATGGTGATCTGTGCTGTGTTTCAATGGTATAAAAGTAATTAAAACAAGGACTTTCTTGTCAGGAGGTCTTGTCAGTGGGTGGAACTTACTGCAAATGTGTGGGAGTCAGAGGTTAGGTAAGACAGAGAAAGGAACAATGTACTAATAATTATTGGAAAGGATAATACCAGCCTAGAACTGAGCATTGAATGTAGACAAAGCGATATACATGATAACCTCTAGATATATGTATTGCAAGCCACAATGTGTAAGAGGAGGGAGACAGAAACAGAGACAGAGAGACAGAGAGAAGAGGAAAAGTGCCTGCCATAGATGCAGGCTGGAGAAGGCTGGTCATTGGTGGTGGGAAATGGGCACTGGTGGAGGGATGGGTGCTTGAATGTATGACTGTATACTGAAACCCAAATATCTTTGTAATTGTATATCTCATGATGGTATAATAAAAAAATAAAAACATTAAATTAAAAATTTATTATTTTAATTCAAAAAAAGGGCTTAAATGCTCACTTTGCATGCAGCTGACCCTGGTTTAATTTCTGTTACTGCTTATGGGCTCCCAGGTACTGCCAGAAATGACCCCTTGAGCATAGAAATAGGTGTGACCCACCATCTCTCAATTAAAGCAAAATTATATATTTTTACTTAATGCTATATTTACTGAAGAATATTAGAGACATATTTATATAGCATACACCCAATTAAATAAATATTTTATTTCTACCCATTTGGCACTATTCATTACAATTTTAAAAATGCACTTTTATGCTGAAATTTGTAAACTCGCTCAATAAAAATAAAATAGTTTGTATGGGATCATAGAAGTGTTTCATAAGCAAGGACACAAAAAATGCTGATTTCAGTCATTTTTGCACTCACCCAGCTATTGGTAGATCCTTGGACTAAGGGTTAAACATTTTATTTTCTGCAGATGGTTAAAAAATAATGAATAAAAAAGACAACCTTCAATGAAAACTGACATGGTAATTTCTAGTAGAAAGAAAGAGAAAGATGGGGCCTGAGCGATAGCCCAGCAGGTAGGGCATTTGCCTTGCACACAGCTGGCCTCGGCCGACCCGGTTTGATCCCCGGCATCCCATATGGTCCCCTGAGCATTGCTGGGTGTGACCCAAAAAAAAAAAAAAAAAAAAAAATAGAGAAAGAGCAGGAACCCTTTTGAAGGAGGCATGGACAGACATCTTGTTTCATTCACTGTTGGGCAGTCAGCTCATAGCTTCATCCCTATCATGGAACATAGAATAAACAAGAATGACCTGTCTTGATTGTGGAGCTCTTTGAAGACTTTTAATCCCAAGGGAGTATGACCTTTGGGGAGTGGGGTAGGGGCATGGCCAATGGGCTGGCCATGGGTTCTTGAGGGTTATTAGATCTTGAAGCTTGAGTAGTGCTTCTCTGGAGTAAAGTAACCTTGTTCTTTTGTTTTCCGCCCTCTTCGTCCTGCCCCATCCCTTTCCTCCATCTTTCAGGGAACATGCCTACAAGTGTTCTTGGTGCTCCTTCTCCACCATGACAATCAGCCAGTTGAAGGAACACTCCCTCAAGGTCCACGGAAAGCCCTGACCCTCCCCAGGCCACGAATTGTCAGCCTCCTCTCCTCACATGCCCACCACTCCTCCCAAAAAACTTCTCCAGCTGAAGAAGTGGGAAGACTCCAATGGTAAAAATGGGCTTCTGAGCCCACAATCACCGGTTGGGGTTGAGGTGGCTTGGGTTCATTGCCAATCCGTCTTTTTAGAGGAGAATCTACATGTGAACATGTTCAGGTGAAGAAAGAAATGTGAGAAGGCTGAACAATATGGGAATTGGAGTGGGAAGGGGTGATGAAGGGGTGAGGGTGTATTCCAACCCATGGGTTCATGTGAGCCTTGCTTTAAGAGAGGCATGTGAGGGGTAGATTCTTGTTAGACACTTCCACTGTGGTTATGAAACAGAACCAGAAAATGTCTTTTATGCCAGGGAGATGTATTTCTTTGTATACTTATTTATGTTGTATTCTTTAAAGAGAAAAAAAGATACTGTCAAACATTTGGGGTTCTAGATTGTGTTTGTGTCTTAAACGTCATAAATTTCAGCGTCGGAACAGAAAGTATGAATGGTTGATGCAAGTTAGTGTGATTGGGTCTCCAGATCGTTTAGCAGTGGTAAGGTAGTGATCTATAATACAAGCTGAATCACGTGGAGGAAGCTGCAATTGGGAAGGGGTTGTCATCTTTTCACACCCTTTTTCATTTGTTCCTTTAGTCACACCTGACTATACTCAGGGGTTACTTCTGGCTCTGCATTTAGAAATTGCTCCTAGTGGTGCTTGAGAGACCTTATGGGATGCCAGGGATAGAACTCAGGTCAGCTGCATGCAAGGCAAAAGCCCTGCCCACTGTACTAACGCTGCTGCTGCCTTGGTTTGCCCAATTTTGGCCATTAGAAAATAAACCAAGAAACACATGGAGAGTTATTCTTATTGGCAAGAGGAGAGAGAAAGAGATACTCAAAGATACAGAGATTTGAGACCCAGTAGGGTTGAGGGGAGGACTTGAGTTAGAGAAATAATAACTTGAAGTATGAATTTTAGTTACTTTTTTTTGTTTTTTGCTTTTTTTGGGTCACACCCAGCAATGCTCAGGGGCTACTCCTGGCTCTACGGCTCAGGAATTACTCCTGGAAGTACTCGGAGGACCATATGAGATGCCAGGGATTGAACCCAGGCCGGCACAGGCCAGCCGCGTGAAAGGCAAACGCCCTACCCGCTGGGCTATCACTCCGGCTCCTTGAGTTACTTTTTTTTTTTTTTTTTCTTTTTGGGTCACACCCGGCGATGCTCAGGGGTTACTCCTGGCTCTTCGCTCAGGAATTACTCCTGGCGGTGCTCGGGGGACCATATGGGATGCCGGGGATCGAACCCAGGCCGGCACAGGCCGGCTGCGTGCAAGGCAAACGCCCTACCCGCTGGGCTATCGCTCCGCCCCTTGAGTTACCTTTAATGGAAGAATTTAAAGAAATTCTTCAGGTAACCTGAAGCTCTTATAGCCCATTTTGTCACATGGTTTAATTATCAAATTACCAAGAATAAATATAAGTCATCTTTAATCATGAGATCCATAAGAAGACAGCTGTAGGAGAACAAGGAGTGGTATATACTGAGATTCAGAGCTGCTTTTATGGATTTGGACAACTTGGTGGCTTGTTCTTTGTACACACATGATGTGACATTGCTTAGCTCCTTGCTGGTGTCCTGACTTACAGGACTTTCATGAACCAATGCTTTGTACAGTGGGTTTGGCTCATGACACAAGCACAATCTTGTGTTGGGCAATAGTTTTAATTAGAAGAGGAAACTGTTTTTGCTACTACCACTGTTACCAGACATGCTGGTAGTGTTCTACCTGGGGGACGTGTGTGGGCAGGCACAGCAGATGTCCCCTAGCACCTTGAGAGTCTGATTCTTGAAAATGATGAGTCTGTTATAGCCATGGACCAACTGGAATTTGAAGTAAATGATAAGATCTTTGTGGACGTGATTTTTAATGAATTGGCTTTAGAAATGGAAGTCATTCCTGTGGAACCATGTTTTCAGCAAAAACATTTCCTAGGACCTTTCCCTCATTGTTTTTCTTTCTTTTTCCCTTTGTCCTTGCTGCTTTGAAAGGTGGGTCTCAGTCACAACATAAGGGAATTCAAAGACTAACTACTCCATGGATCATTTTTCTCCTAAAGGGTCTTAATTGGGACTAAGATGTGCTGAGTTCAAGCAATTTCCTTAGTTCCTACTCTTTCTAAGAACACTTTGCTATGCCTAGAAGAATCGAAGTGAATACAGTGCTGCTCTGATACTTGAAATACTTAGAATCAAATGTTTACAAGATACGGTCAGTGTCCCTATCTGCACTAACCAAAACCCTAGGGCTAGGAACAGGTGGATCGGACAGTTCAGAATTTGAGCCCAGCAGGTCTGGGTGCTACCAAAGCCACACCCTGCAGAGATGTGGCAGAGGAAGGGGGCAAGTAGTTCTAGGGATCTAAATCAGGACCCTGTGTGTGGCAGTGTGTGCCTCCTGCTCAATGAGCTGCCCGTGATGCCTTTCTCCTGTCTTAAAAATGACTGTTGTGTCTGTGGAGCCCTGGGTAGGAGTTGTGTCAAAAGATCTTTCATTTCACTTTTATTTATTTTGAATTCCCTCAGCTCCTTTTCCCTTTGTTTTTATGTTGAATGCTTGGATCTCACATAACTTGACGTTGCATCTCACATAACTTTAGCGGTGGCGCTGACTGGACTCATGATGTTGCTTCGGCATACACGCTGGGCCTTGTGCTCCCAAGGTTCGCACACCTTTAGTAATGTTTGTTGGAGTAGACGCTCTTAATTGAAACATGGTGATTAGGGTTGTGCTCACATGTCTCTTTAGTTGTGGTGCTCACATAGGTCTGGTGAAGGTCGGGTGAGAGATCACTTATAATGCCAGGGATTACAGAGAGCCGCCTGTACTGTGCCAGTCATACGGGGACACCTGGAGTCTGTATTCAAGGAAGACCCGCTAGTAAGGCAAAGCGGGTGCCTTCAACCTCTGTGTTAGTCCTCTGGCTGTGAGCACCTTTGTTTTCTAGGGGCCACGTTCAGTAGGACTTGGGGAAGTGCTGGAACCAATCCTGGGGATGTTAAGCCAATTCGGTGCTCAGCTGCCACAGTCGCTGGCTGTGCTAAGAGGAACTTCTGGTGTCAAGGATTGAAACCAGGGTCTCACACAGACCAGTTTCCACTAGAGCTAGCTCTCTGGTCTCCTAGGCAGTTTTTTGTCTATGTTTTTTATTTTGGGGTCATACCCAGCTATGCTCAGGGGCTCTGCTCTGCACTCAGGAATTATTCCTGGCAGTGCTCAGGGGACCATATGGCATGCTGGGGATCAAACTTGGGTTAATCATGTGCAAGGCAAATGCCTCTACTATCTCTCCAGTGTCTCCTGTGCTTTTTTTTTTTTTTTTGGGTCACACCCAGTGATGCTCAGGGTTTACTCCTGGCTCTGCACTCAGGAATTACTCTTGGCAGTGCTCGGGGACCATATGGGATGCCAGGGATCGAACCCAGGTTGGCGCGTGCAAGGCAAACGCCCTACCTGCTGTGCTATCTCTCCGGCCCCTGCTGTTTTTAATATTTAGTTGGATTTAGTCAATGGACCAGTACTGAGTAGTTGTACGAAAAAATGACTTGATTAGGAGGTAGGGTAAACAGAAGGACATCAGAAGAGCAATCTTCTGAATGAATAATTCTGGGAAGGAAATAATTGATTAATGTAACGAATGGTCTTTTGAATCCTCCTTATAGACATTGCTTGATTTTGGACAACTGACCAATTCTTGCAGGAATGGTTGAGGAGCTGGTTATCAGGAAGCTTCTCTCCTAAAAAGAAAGTGGTGGTTTCCTAGAAGGAACAAGGTCAGGCTGGGGTTGGGAGGTGGCAAGACAGCTGTAGGGCTAGACAGTAGCCTGTAAATCATGGCTTGAACAGTGTCTGGAACACACATGTGAAATCCAGTTGCACGGTTTAATAGGGAGAAGCTGTGGGGCTATTGGCTCTCAGTTAAGGTTTCCCACAGTATAGATGCCAGGACGCTGTAAACACAAGACCCTAGAATGGGATGCAGGCTGGGGGAGTGGAGCCCATAAAGCCAGGAAAATCACTAGTGTGTGCTTGACTCTGTGTCCCTGGAGAGGGAGGTGAGCATGCTTCGGCTCATTGCTGTTTGCAGTCGTCCAATGCTTGCACCCAGGCTTACTCACTCTCCTGCAGAGTGGACTAGTCTGCAGTGTTAAGAGAAAATAACTTGAAAAGGTTATTCCAGACAGTTTCCGTTCCTAACCCTGGGGAAGCCATGTGAGTAAGCAGACACGAGAAGGTGTGTGTGTTTGGTTGAGATTTGACCCCAGCCGCCTGGCCACACACCTGTTCTGCACATAAGCAGAGCAG
Source organism: Cryptotis parvus (assembly GCA_021461705.1). Lineage (NCBI taxonomy): Eukaryota > Metazoa > Chordata > Mammalia > Eulipotyphla > Soricidae > Cryptotis > Cryptotis parvus. The sequence goes on from JAJIBD010008281.1 coordinate 32,153, forward strand.
TGGAGTTCTGGGCTGTCTTGTCTTCATAGATTTCAACTGGCATGTGAACCCTCCAGATATTCTTCAGGATCTGGAAAGAAAAGCAATGGCTCTGTGAATAGAAGAATGGAAATGACACGTAATTGCTATCCTAAACAATGCATTAAGGGGAAATCATAAGGTTGCCAACAAAAGAAAGTGTTCTGTTGTGTTTATGTTTACTGAGTTTCTTCTTCTACCATATAAATAGAGGACTGGATTTTGTCAAGCTTTTCCCAAGGCAGCTTTTAAGCATGCATGAGTGTGCACGCATGCACACACACACACACGAACAGTGTAGCTTAGTTATGAAATTTGTTTGGGTCTGGCAAGCCATGCAATGATTTGGAAACAGACCTACAGAACTGTAACTTCAGCCTATCTCTATAAGAAGTCTGGCCAATAGTGACATTTCATCTTTTTCCTTCCTTGAACTTGCCCCCAAAAAAACATGTATATTATTTTTACTTTCTTCGTTTACCCAATTATGTTCCATTGAGCTTCCTGTTTTAGAAAATAGTAATTCTGATGTGTTTAAAACAAGAATACAATGACAAGGTACAGAATGAATAAGATGAATGCGGATGCCCAGTAACAACCTAGGTGAAACATGGAGAGCTTTTGTTCACCACATCTCCCTATAGATCTCCCGTATAGTTTTCCCAGGGACAAATTTTCACTTTATGCTTTCTCTGTTAGAACTTTTCACTCTTGTTTTTTCTCCTGAATGCTATAACAATATTTAATTGGTGCTATTTGATTTGGGGCTTGGAGAGAGTGGAAGAGGCTACCCAGCAGTGCTAGAGACCACCAGGGCCACATGAGGTAGTGCTAGAGAATTCAGTATAGTGAGAGGGATCAAAATGGTGGTCTTTGCATAGCTGGCGTGCTCTCCATCACTTTGGTTTATCTCTCTGGCCCCTGATTAGCATTTTCTTGAATCACTCTTATTGAGATCTTATTTATTTATTTATTTGTTTGTTTGTTTATTTATTTATTTATTTATTGCTTTTTGGGTCACACCTGGCAATGCTCAGGGGTTAGTCCTGGCTCTGCACTCAGGAATCACTCCCAGTGGTGCTCGGGGGACCATATGGATGCCGGGATCAAACCCAGGCCGGCACAGGCCGACCGCGTGCAAGGCAAATGCCCTACCTGCTGGGCTATCGCTCAGGCCCCTGAGATCTTATTAAAGAGTGATTTATTTATACGCTTAGTAGAGAGTGATTTAAGATCACTCATTGAAGAATAACAGGTTCTTGTTTATAAAACTCTGAAAACAATTTGATTCTAATTTTATTCTGATCACTTTACTGTCTCTCCTTGTGGTTGCTGTTGTTGATGTTGCAATGACAAGGCTGGAGGTGAGGGGAGCAGAATCTGTACAAGTGCACACCTGGCTCTGGTCCTCACAGATTTTAAGCTGTGGTGCTTAAATCTAAGGATCACACATCTGTTTGGCCAACGTGCTTACAGTGGTTTGCACCTCTTTAGTTGCGGCCTCTGCACATGTGCTCGCCAAGGATCATACTCTTGAGCTGAGGTGCACAAGTTATGGCTGTGGTGCTCACTGGAGTCACTACAGTGCTTACGTAACTGCATGCTTCATGGGGTTGTACTTCTTGGTTGTGGAACTCACTGAGAGTCACACCCCTGTGGTTCTCTCACATACCTGGCTGGGAACAACTAGAAATCCCTTGTAGTGCAGGAGTTCACAGGCTGCCGGTCTCAAATAACTCACCTGCCCAGATCATCCTATGTGCATGTGGTAACCCCAGGTATTTGGATTTGGGACCATATGCTTATAAGGCCGATGCCTCAAACCCCCCACACAGGCCTTTCCTATTATAATATCAAAATCAAAGTCTACGGCATTGAGCCGAAGCTTCCCCATTTAGGCAAATTCGTTCCAGAGAGGCTTTGCTAATAGACACAGGTGTTTCCAACCGTCTCTTATTTTATTTATTTTTTTTATTTTATTTTATTTTTTTTTTTTTGCTTTTTGGGTCACACCCGCGATGCTCAGGGGTTTCTCCTGGCTCTGCACTCAGGAATTACTCCTGGCGGTGCTCGGGGACCATATGGGATGCCGGGATCGAACCCGGGCCGCACAGGCCGGCTGCGTGCAAGGCAAATGCCCTACCGCTGGGCTATCACTCCGGCCCCTCCAACCGTCTCTTATCACCACCATTTGTCTTCTTTCTTTTTCCACTAGTTTTCACTGAAGCTAGTCTTTTTAAGCATGGATCCCCGCCCTAAGACTTTACTGATTCATTCATTTCCAACTTTATAGAGTTTCAGGGGTACAGCTTCACACCTCTATATATGTGGAGACTTTCACTTACTTCACATAGGATAATGACCTCAAGTACCATTTGAAGCCAACAGGCATGACTTAATTTGTTTTTTTTTTTCTTTTTGGGTCACACCTGGCAATGCTCAGGAATTACTCCTGGCAGTACTCAGGGGACCATATGGGATGCCGGGGATCAAACCCGGGTTGTCGTGAACCGGTTGTGCTATCACTTTGGCCTGTTTTTTTTCTTTTTGGGTCACACCCGGCAATGTTCAGGATTTCTCCTGGCTCTGTACTCAGGAATTACTCCTGGCGGTGCTCAAGGGACCATCTGGGATGCCGGGGACCGAACCCGGACCAGCATGGGCCGGCGGCGCGCAAGGCAAACACCCTACCCGCTGGGCTATCGCTCCGGCCCCAGGCCTGGTTTTGTTTTTAAATAACAGAATATTGTTCCGCTGAGCATACATCCCACAGCTTTGTTCAGTGACTTGTCAATATAGATTAAGGTTGATCTCGTGCTTTGGATACTGTGAATAAGGCTCCTAGGAACATTGGTTTGCACCCACTCAATTTTAAACTTAATACATAGTGTTTGAAACTACCATTCCATAGATAGGTTGAAATCACTGAAGTAGAAGAGACGTGCTTGGTAAGACTTATATTGGCCTGATAGAAAGTAGTTTCAGCATTGTGTGCACTAGTATGTCTGTTACAACTACTTAGGTGCACTATGAGATGAAAATAGCCATTAGCAATATGTAAACAAATGGTCCTGACTGTTGCAGTAAAATTTTGAGGTTTAAAAAAAACACAACAGGGGCCGGAGCGATAGCCCAGCGGGTAGGGCATTTGCCTTGCACACAGCCGGCCCATGCCGGCCTGGGTTCGATCCCCAGCATCCCATATGGTCCCCTGAGCACCGCCAGGAGTAATTCCTGAGTGCAGAGCCAGGAGAAATCCCTGAGCATTGCCGGGTGTGACCCTTCCAAAAAAAAGCAAAATAAAATAAAATAAAAAAATACAACATGGGTTGGAGCGACAGCGGGTAGGGCATTTACCTTGCATGTGGCTGACTCGGGTTTGATCTCCGGCATCCCATATGGTTCCCCAAGCTCCGCCAGGAGTAATTCCTGAGTGAAAAGCCAGGAGTAACCTCTGAGCACTGCCGGGTGGGACAATAAAATAAATAAAATAAAATAAAATAAAATAAAACACAACAGGAGAATGGGACTGGGAAATTGTACAGCACCCAACCTAGTTTTGGTCTCTGGCACCTCATATGTCCCCTAACTCCCATCTGGAGTGGTCCCTGAGCACTGCATGGAGATAGTTCAAGTTCCAGAACACATGCCCAGAATGACAAACCTCTAAATCCATCCAATCCCTGGCGCTGCATGACCACCCATGCACTCCTGGGAGTATTCCCGCCCACCCCACTGGACCCTAAACATTGTTGGGTGTGGCCCTATTAATATTAATAAAAGTGGGCATAAAGGTTTGGCTCCATGCAGCATATCTTTGACCTGAGCTTGTTTGGGGAGGAGGGTTTTGCTGTATCCAGGAAATCACTATGATCTTTAATAAATGCTGTTAGAGATCTTTATAAATAACATGAAATATTCTTAGGCATCTCTTTAATGCACAGATTGACCTAAATGTTTTCTTTGTCTCTTATGTGAAATCTTGGGTATTAGAGAGAGCTTTACTAATATTAATTATTGAATTATATTTGAGCTTAAATCAGTGCTAAGAGTTATGTTGCGTCTAGCATCAAACTACCAACTCATTTAACCTTGACTGCAGTAATACTTGACACTTAAAAATTTAGATCTGAGATGTCTGCTTTCGAAGAGAGGCTTTTCAGATTTCTAAATAGGTCAGACATAAAATTCAACCTTTAAGAAGATCCAATTAGTTGCTAGGGCATCAGACCTTCCACACAGGTTCCAATTGCAATCAGATTTCTCTTGGGGTGAAAGAAAGAAGACGTGGTTTCTTTAAAAATGCCAATAATGAAATGGAGGCTCTCACGTGCATAATTGTGAAGTAAAAAGATTTATATCATTTATAGCACACGGGATACAGGCATAATTTTAATGGCTCAACCATAATTTTTTTTTTCTGTTTTTTTTTTTTTTTTTTTTTTTTTTAATTTTTTATTATACCACAGTGAAACATACAATTACAAAGGTGATCATAATTGGTTCTTGGTAATACAGTATACCAGCACCCATCCCTCCACCAGTGCCCCATTTCCACCACCAATGTACCCCACCCCTCCTGCCCACCCCCATGCTGCCTTAATAGCAGGTACCCCAGTTTCCTCTCTTTCTCTCTCTGTCTCTCTCTCTCTGTCTCTGCATCTCTCTGCCTCTTATTTTACACATTGTGGCTAGCCCTACAGGTATTTAGAGTTTATCACTTAAGTCTCTTTGTGTATATTCAATGGTGAGTCTTAATCTGCCATTACCATTTCCCACATTTAGTAAAACACTGGTATCTATTTATGTCGTGATTAATGAATGCAGTCATTCTATATCTGTCCTTTTCCTTCTGACTAATTTCACTCAGCATGATAGTCTCCATGTCCCCTCCATTTGCAGGTAAATTTCATAATGTCATCTTTTCTGACAGCCGCATAGTATTCCATAGTGTAGATGAACCACAGTTTCTTTAGCCAGTCCTCTGTTCTCGGGCATTTAGGTTGTTTCCAGATTCTAGCTATAGTGAATAGCGCAGAGATGAATAAAGAAGTACAGATAGTGTTTCTGCTATGTGTTTTTCGGTCTCTCGGGTATATTCCCAGGAGTGCTATTGCTGGATCAAATGGGAGCTCAATATCTAGTTTTCGGAGGAATGCCCATATTGTTTTCCAAAAGGGCTGGACCAGTCGGCACTCCCACCAACAGTGGATCAGAGTCCTTTTTTCCCACATCCACGCCAGCACTGGTTGTTCTTGCTGTTTTGGATGTGTGCCAGTCTCTGTGGTGTGAGATGGTACCTCATTGTTGTTTTGATTTGCATCTCCCTGATGATTAAAGATGAAGAACACTTTTCATATGCCTTTTGGCCATTCGAATTTCTTCTTTTTTGGAAGCTTCTGTTCATTTCTTCTCCCCCATTTTTTGATGGGGTTGGCTGTTTTTTTCTTGTGGAGTGCTACCAGTGCCTGATATATCCTGGATATTAACCCCTTGTCAGATGGGTATTGGGTGATCAACCATAATTTTTAATAGGTTCTACTGGTCTCAAAATTATCTGACCAGCAAATAGTAACCTTTCCTTTTTGACATTAGAATTCCTACATTAAAATGTGATCTGGAGTTCATTTTAATGTTTTCTATGAAAAATGGGTTTTCCCTGTAAAGAACTTAGACCTATCTGCAGTTTCAGGGATGGAAGGTAGGACAGCTGGTTCTCAATTCTACCTTGAACTCTTAAAATGTTAAATTACTAGAACTGGGCCTCAACAGCCAAGAGCAATCCCAGAAACACTCCCTCCCCCATCTCTCCATTCCCATCCCTAACCCTTTGGGGCCACATCCAATGTTGCTCAGGGCTTACTCCTGGTTGTATGCTCAAGGATCAATCCTGGCAGTGTTCTGGGCAGTATATGGGGTGCTGAGGATCAAATCAGGTCAGCCTGGTGCAGGGAAAATTTCCCTATCCACTGTACTATTTCCCTGGCTCAAGTCTGCAGAGTTCAACTCTCCTGCAGTCCACGATCAAATAATAGACCTTCCCCAAGAAACCCACCTACCTGGAATTTCTGGGACTTTTTCAATTAGCTATAATTCCACTGCCAAGGAGCAATATACCTCCCCTGTGTCCTGGGGAACTCGGTCAGCTAAACATCTCCCTCTCCCCAGGACCAGAAAATATTTGTTCATCAGAAGGAGAACTATATACTTCCCAACTCACTCAGCAAAGAGTTCTTTGCTTCACATAATTTTCTGGGTTTTCTTGTTTGTTTTTGTTGATTGGGGTGGGGGCCATACTAAGCTGTGCTCAGGGCTTACACTTATTCTGTGCTCAGGGATCATTCCCTGGCATAGGCTTTAGGGACAATATGGGGTGCTGGGGTTTGAATCTGGGTCTGGCACATGCAAGTGCTTTACCTGCTGTACAATCTCTCTAGAGCTACCCTGCCACACATAATTGTATTTGTGTCTCTTAGTCCTTTACCTGACATCCTCCTAGCACTCGACCTGGCTGGTATGCAAAATAAGAGGGAGAGAGATGCAGAGACAGAGAGAGAGAGAGAGAGAGAGAGAGAGAGAGAGAGAGAGAGAGAGAGGAAACGGGGTACCTGCTATTGAGGCAGCCTGGGGGTGGGTGGGAGGGGGTGGGGTACATTGGTGGTGGATATGGGGCACTGGTGGAGGGATAGGTGCTGGAATACTGTATTACCAAGAACCAATTATGAACACCTTTGTAATTGTATGTCTCACGATGGTACAATAAAATTTTTTTAAAAATAGAAAAAAAATAAATTAGGGCAAAAGGTGATCCCAAGTGGAAAAAATATAAGAAGTCTTGGTCTAAAACCTAAAAAAAAAAAAAAAAAAAAAGAAAGAAAGAAAGAAATAGGAGTCTTTATTTTTCACTCTGTTCCTTGGCAGAAAATATGTTCTGTTGACAAACCATCTAAAATAACTCACTTGGTTTTTTTTTTTTTTTTTTGAAAGAAAAAGTTTGCCCACTAGCCATTCTTGGATATTTTTCCTCTGGAGCTAAAGAATATAGCCTCATTCTGTTTAATATAAATCCCTCTAACTTTTTGAGATTAGTAAGGATTGGATTTCCTCTTCTTTCACATGCTAATATACATAGGATCTTTTATAGGCAACAGGAGAGAGGATTGGATTTGAGAGTCCTAGTGTGTGGAAGACATGATTCAGAGGTGGAGAGATCCTAATAGCTTTAAGGGTAGAGACTTTGTCTCAGACAAGATGAAAATGTAGGGGGTGGGGGAGAAAAGACTTTTTTAAAAAAGAACAGAGATCAGAATATGAGGTCACAACTGATGTTTTTAGAAACAAAGTAAGATATGAATTTTGTTGGTGTGGTCTAGGAAAACCTGTTTACATGATGCATGCATTCTCTAGTCATTCTTCTTGCTTTGCCTAAGTGCAAAGTGGTGGCTAAATGAAACTGGCCGTGTCCAGACTGACCAAAGGACTTGGGGACTTGAGAGGAGGATCTGCTTGCCTTTTTGTTGGAAGTGGCCCTGACTGTTTATGCCTAAGAAGGGAAGTGTGCTCCTGCCAGAGGGGCTCTTCTCTTTGCAAGCAGTTTTGCAGTCCAGGCAAACACACCCAGACTAGAGTTTGGCTGAGCATGTGGGGCCCGGCTAAGGTTTTATTTATCAGCCCTCTGCTTCTTGAGAAGACATTCCTGGGCTAGGTTCTTCAGCTTCCCCAGGGACACAAAATATTCTTAGATGACTCACACAAGCCACCCTCCTTAGGTCATCTCTTATTTTTATCGGCTCTGAGCTCCCTACCAAAGCTGCAGTGATATCCACGGTGAGCAAAGCAGGCCTTGTAAAACCTGAGTCTTGGCCTGGATTTTCAGCCTCAGTGGGCATTTCCTCCACTGCTCTGGTCAATCTAAAGTTATCTATTCTGACCTGGTTCCTTATTGATTCCTAAGTGGTGTGTGTGCGTGTGTGTGTGTGTGTGTGTGTGTGTGTGTGTGTGTGTGTGTGTTTCTGTTGATAACCATAAATTTACCATCTGAATGAATGCTTCCACTAAATCATTATTAGTCTCATGGGGACTGGGGGTGGCTTCACACCTTGTGGTACTTAAGAGACCACACAACACTAAGGATGAAATCTGGAACTCTCATATGCCAGGCATGTGGTCCAGCCATTTGAGCTATTTGTTTGAGCCTTCATAAGTCTTATTTTATACAGGAGGAAACTTGCCTTAAGGAATGAAATGATAGTCTAAAAGACACCAACTCTGCAGATTTGGGGTCTGGTCTAGATTCAAACTCCTAGGACCCCTGGGCTTGGTGACTTCTTATTAAAAGACTTGCATAAGAAACACCACATTCGGGCCGGAGAGATAGCCCAGCAGGTAGGGCGTTTGCCTTGCACGCAGCCGGCCCATGCCGGCCTGGGTTCGATCCCGGCATCCCATATGGTCCCCCGAGCACCACCAGGAGTTATTCCTGAGTGCAGAGCCAGGAGAAACCCCTGAGCATTGCCAGGTGTGACCCAAAAAGCAAAAAAAAAAAAACCACATCCATACATGCCCCAGAGTGGTTGAGGTGTAGCTAATTCTTCTAGAATAAGGTTTTCTGAAACCTTCCAAAGGAACCTAAAGCCAAGGATTGATTATGGATTGGTTTTTAGAACTTAAGTTAATAAAGATAAAGGTAGCGTTGTTGAAGAACATAGTATAGAATGAAGTAAGACCATTCATGTCTGGATTCTGAATAGTTAGAGCCACAGCAAAGAGAGGAATGCATGGTTTCTTTGAATAGGTAGGACTTGGACTGGACCTGGAAGAGTGAGTAAGATTCAACCAGCCAAGGGGAAAACCCAGCCTGGTGGGATGGGTCACAGAAGTAAGCAGAAAGACAGACGGGAGAAGCTAGAACGATCATACAGTTAGTAGGGTCTTTGCCATGCATGTGGCTAACCTGGGTTTAATATCAGGCAGCCCATAGTGTCCCTTGAGCCCTGCCAGCAGTGATCCCTCAGCATCTCTGGAAGTGGCCCCCAAAACAAAAACAAAACCAATCCCAGGATCCTGGAATAATGAGAATACTTGTCTGGCTGGACAGAGGGTCTTGTGGGGGATTTGGGGAGGTAGAGAGGAAGAGAAGCTGATGCAGACTACGGGGACACTCAATGTCGGGAAGGAAAAAAAAATGTGAATAAGGAAGACCTGAGCTCAGTACTCTCTCCTCTGGAAGCAGGAGAGTTCTTCTGAACAGTAGATGCACCAAGCTGCAAGATCGACAGTCTAAAATTCTGGAATGAATGTGCATTGAAAGTGGTGATAGTTAGCAATTTTGAATATGCCCACGTAGATTTTTTTTTAATTTCCAAATCACATAAGCCAATCCCTAACATAAATGGAAAGCTTGTCAGAGGCCAGCCTTTATATGAGTATCCAAAGTAATCCATTGGCAGTTGGTTGTAGAATCATTTAGAAGTTTGTCCTGTGCCTATACAAACTATAGGCTCTATTTTGTCATTTTAATTTTATATAAAGTTGGAATTCTACATACTATTTGAGGTTGTGTTTTTCCACTTGCTGGCTCCTATTACTCTATAGTTTTGTAATTTGAATGGTCTAAAAGTAAAGAAAAATGATTCCCCTTCAATTAATAGTGAGTAACTAGTACAGGCCTCAAGTAATTGCATGTGGGGGGGGCAGAGGAATGGAAGCACTTTGTGTTTAAGACTGGATTCTCAACATTTGGCAAAATCCACTCATTTATTTTATGTAAAGGCTTACTCATCTCCTGAAAAATTATTTTATTTCTTAAGACTCAGTCCATTTGAAATACTGGCAAATGGTCTATAAGTTAAATGACAAAAATCAAGATTACAGACTGTCTAGACTATTGAAATAAATGTGCTGCAAAAAGATATTTGCAAGGGAAAAATATAAAATATGTGGAATAACTTTTGACCCTTATATTACTTCCACGACTAGACTTGTCAAATATTCTTATAATTGTTGGCTATCTTATCTGTCTCCCTAACTAAACCAAGTGCTCTCTGAAGTCAAGGACTATTTTAGAGTCCAAACATTTGACAGACCATCCAATAAACATTTTCCTGATTTGAATTAGGGTGGCATAATTAACCACACACAAGAACTCACAACACAGGAGTTTCCAAGTTAAAAAAGTCTGGGAATTTTTGCAACTGCAAGATGAATTTCACAGACAATGATCGGGAGAAGTTAGTAGAAATGTTGTTAAGTATCAATGACCATGAGTGGTTGTACCTTTCCTTGCCACTCCTCCCTCTTGTAGTTAACAAGAGCAAGAGACTGTAGTTAACAAAGCAAGAGCCTTGCCCACAACTGTTCCTTCCTATCCTTTCAGTCTTAGCAACCAAAGTATCTTCTCTTTCCTCCAAATGGCCAGCAAGAATGAATACATTCCTTACTTTCTCTCAAAGCTTGATAATGTCTGCCTCGCTCATGTAATGGTCTCTTTTCAAATGCTTGCACTCTGTAGTTCCTTTACCTTATCTTCTGGAATGTTCTTTCCCTTTCTTCAGTAAACTCAGTAGCCAGGTTCACAGGCTTTCTTCATGCTGTGGAATTCCAGCATACTAGACTTAGTGATAATGACCTAACAAATACTTAGTCTCTTCAGCCTGAAATATTGATCTCCTACCTAACTGTATTCTGTATTCTAAGCTGCCATCTGTGGCTAAGTTCATGATAGTCACTCCATCTCCAGCATACTGAATTCTTACATGTGTGTGCATGTGGATGTATGTTTTGGGCCTTGACAGCAGTGATAGGGGGCTATCAACCCTATACCTAGCTGTACCAGTGCAAGGGAATGAAAACCGGGTACCTCTAGGCTTGCACTCTAGCCATTTGAGCTATCTCCTTTGGGCTGCCATATTGGATTCTTCATTTGCTCAACAGTACTTTGTGAGAGGCCGGAGTGATAGCCCAGCAGTTAGGGCATTTGCCTTGCACGCGACCAGCCTGTGCCGGCCCGGGTTCGATTGCCAGCATCCCATATGGTCCCCTGAGCACGCCAGGTGTGACCCCGCCCCCTGAAAAAAAAAAAGCAGTACTTTGTGGTATTATTGCCTTCTTTCTCAACCTAGCCCAAACTCTAGGGTTAGCATTTCGGAGTTTGGGGAGGGGTGTTACTTAGTTCTCTTATCATGCTCTGGCTTCCAATTTGTCAGATCTTCAGCCCTTACTAATCTTCAACCTGAACATCTTCTGATTCTAGCCCATCTTGGAGTTCCAGTCCAAGCATTTTCAGTGTGTTCCATGGTTGCTAGTATTAGTGCAAATTCTATTTACTTTTATCAATAAATTTGAGCCCCCGTGTAACAGCAGTTCACTTATTCCAAGGAACTTTGTTCAGCCAGAGATGGGAATGAAGTCAGAACAGTGTGCTCGAAGTCAGATCACTGTCGTCTATTGCCTGTGCCAAAGCGAGCAGTGAGTAAGTGGAGTGAATAGCTCTAGAGTTAACAGTCACAAACAAATTATTGTCCTCGTGAGTTGTGATTTTACTGTTACTCTGATTTCTTAATAGTATTTCAGAATTTTGCCCGTGGGTAAATTTTTAATTAGGACTACAGAGAAGGAAAGAGGAAGAAATCCATATCTTCCACGCATGCTGGAAGAATGATGCCACAGCATGTCTGCTAGAAGAAGCAATTACAATACCTAAATCAAAGGGAATAGTGAAGTGGAGGTAAATTCCCAACCATATTAAATTCAGAGAATTATATAGTTTATGTAACAATGAAAGATTGTTGTTTCTAATATACCTATAATATACTTGTCTATTTTTCTTTGGTGCTTGAGATGGAAGCCAGGATCTCAAACAGCCTAAATATGCCCTTTCCCACTGGCCACTCTCCCTTTACTTCCACACTCTACTTTTAAATTTTTGTTTTCTTACCCACATGATGAAGGGCTGGGGGAGGGGAAAAATACTTTAAAAATTAAGTTCAGTGTTTGAATAAAAATATATATATTTTTTGGGGGCGGGAGCGATAGCCCAGCGGGTAGGGCGTTTGCCTTGCACGTGGCCAGCCTGTGCCGGCCAGGTTCGATCCCCTGCATCCCATATGGTCCCTCGGAGCACCGCCAGGAGTAATTCCTGAGTGCAGAGCCAGGAGTAACCCCTGAGCACCGCCGGGTGTGATCCAAAAAAGCAAAAAAAAAAAAAAAAAGATATATTTTTTCTTTTTTATTTTGATGGGTTCGTTTATGCTTCTGCTCATATTAACAGGAAAGTTTTGCTCTACTTTTTGCTATATTTCTCTCTTGTCAAGTTTTCAGGAATTTACCTAAATCACAGTATTTGGGGGAAAATGTTAAGGACATTGATGTGTGTGAGTTCGGAAGGAAAGTGTAACTGTAGGATGGTGGAACGGTGCAATTGTGCAAATCAATTTCTAAAAAAAATTGATCAATTGGTTAAATAGTTAATGAATGGAGTGTTTTATTTACCTTGAGGGCCAACTAAAACTATGGATGAGAAAAAGTCTCTAAACTTTAGTATACTGACCAGATTGATGGTGGGTTTGATGCTAACGGACATAATCCCAGCAAAAGTAAGCAACAATATGAGCCAGATTTATAAAACACTGTAAGGTTAAGAAGTGCTGTGAGGACACTATATTGTTATATGCCAGTTCCACATATCCCAACTAAGCAAAACAGGAAGTACTGAGCAACTGCTTTATAGACCAGGCTTCTGGCTTGAGAAGGAGCGTGAGTGATGGAGAGCTGCAGGTCAGGACTACCCGGGTTGTCATTGAAGTGTTCTGTCCCAGGGGTTCTGATGGCTCTGTTTCCCTCGGGGCACCCCTTTCCAGGTTCAGCATCCAGATGTTCCATGGAATCTTTCCAAACTTTTTTGGGAAATGACTTGTTGTTAATGGCATTTTGGAGTCCAGCTGCAATGGACTTGTCCTCTGGGTCATTAGGTTCATTCTGATTGAGCAAATGCCAGAAGGATCCGTTTTCACCCAGCCAGAACTAGTGAAATGAGGCACAAATGATCCTTCGGCAAAGTCGGGTCTCTATAGAGATCATCCTGACTTGAAAGCCTACATGGGGCAATGGACCCCTGAGTATGTCAAGCTTGAGTGCTGCTGTGGTTCCGCTCCCTGACACAGGGAGTCCTTCCTTGCTGTGGAGCATGAAAGCCAACCTGTCAGCCGTAGCTGAGGGTCCTGGCCTGTGTGTTGCACATGAATGTACAAAGTTCGTTTGTTTATCTGAGCCTGGGTTTCTGGTGTGTCAAATAGCAATAGGACCTATTTTATGGGATGATCCCAAGGGTCCAATGAAATTCATATTCAGACTACTGTAGAACTATTAGGTGATATTAAGTTCAAATAATAAAAACAAATTTCTTGATTTCTCTATCAGAAATTGATTTTTTAAGGAATTAGGAAAAGAAAATTGATGTCAAACCTTGAAAGCTGAATGAAGTCCTTTTACATCATAAACTCTTTCTCGAGAGTTTAAAATAATTCACTGTTTGAGAAGTGGTGCTTAATCTGGAGCCCTGATGATAAAAATGTATTTGAACTTTAGAGCTTAATCGAAACCACCCAAGAAACTCCTCAGTGATTAATGTTCTAATGAGCTAGTTTAATGCATTGATAAGCCCCATGTCAGACCTCGTAAGTATGATTATTACTATTGACTTTAATCAATAGACATTTTTAACTAATGATAACTTTCATTTAGGATGTGTCTAAGGGTGGGTACTTAACAAACAGCATTTGATTTCATTTATCCACACAACAGTCCATGAAACCAGAACTCCCATAACCAGCTCCCTGCTGTTTTACGAAGGAGGAAGGAAGATAGCTTTTGAGAAAGATCATTGTTACTAGCTGGCCAGGGTGGGGTTGGGTAGGAAAATGGTGGGTGTACCTTGGCTCCAAAGCTCTATTTACTGTGTCACACCGTCCCCTGAACCTCAGTGCTTACATGTGTCGTTTTTCCCTTAGAAGGACTGTAAAGAAAACTTAGTCAAGTCATAGGAAATATAATCATAGTCAAGTTTGCTGTTTTAAGCACTGCAATATGGGGATCAGAGAAATAATCCAGCTAGTGGGATGCTTGCCTTGCATGCAGCTGACCCTGGTTTGATCCCTGGCACCTCACATGGCCCCCTGAGCACTACCAGGAGTGATTCCTGAATGCAGAGCCAGGAGTATCTCCTGAGCATTGCCGAAAGTGCCCGAAAACAAACAATAATAAACACTTCAGTATTACCTCTACAATTTTATTACCACTGTCAATTCCACCAGTCCCTGGGAAGAATCAGCATCTCCACTTAAGATGTCCTTTCTACTCATTCTTTATTTTTGATTATTTTGGGGAGCGACACCCAGCATTGCTCAGGGCTCAGTGCTAGCTTTGCACCCAGGGGTCACTTCTTGCTAACTCCGGCACTGTATGAGGTGCCAGGGATCGATCTCAGGTCTGTCACAAACAAGGCAAGAATTGTACCCAACTGCACTATCTTTCTAGCTGCTCCTCTCAGCCTTTCTTTCTTTTTTTCTTTCTTCCTTTTTTGTTTTTCTTGCTTTTTTGGGTCACACCTGGCAATGCCCAGGGGTTTCTCCTGGCTCTGCACTCAGGAATTACTCCTGGCGGTGCTCAGGGGACCATATTGGATGCCGGGGATCGAACCCGGGCCGGGCATAGGCCAGCCACGTGCAAGTCAAACGCCTTACCCACTGGACTATGGCTCCGGCCCACCTCTCATCCTTTCTTAAACTGTTAGGCCCTGCTCTGCTTTCAGCATTTTATGGAGCCACTCTGGTGAAGCAACATCTTGTTGACTAACCCCAGTGGCATATTTTTCTGTTGTCACTCCTTATTTACACCTGCTAACACGTCCCCCACACACTCCTCTCTCTTTCCGGAATCCCTTCCAGTTTAACTTGGACCTCAACCACTTCAATGAAATGACTTTCACACGGGTTAACCATGACTTCAGTCAAACAAGTTCATGGCCTTTGCCCCTGCCTGATCCTTCTTTTTTTGGCCATGGCATTTGAAACTGCTGATCTTCTTCCCAGGAAGATGTTCCTGTTGAGTGTATGGGCTGTTTTGTGCAGCAGCTTCTCCTCTGGTCTCTCACGTGGCTCCTTCAAACACTGTTTTCACCTCTGTTCCTCCTTCCGTCCACAAACCTCAGTCTCTGTCCCCAGGCTTCCTGCCCTCTCCATGTTCATAAACACGTGACCTCAACTCTCTTCATCTAAAATCCCACTCTCCTCTACTTAACTTCTCAGGTGAACCCCCAAAGCCCTTCTCTAACTGCAACTCAATTCCACCTGCAGTTTGCACGCTGCCTTCCCAAAGGTTCTAAGATGGAACTCATTAACTTTGTCCCAGACTTGCTCTTCTCCCCCATCTCTTGGTCCCCAGCTAGATTTGATGTATTGTTCAGTCTTTTTTGACTGCCAGGCTCTCAGCCAATCACTTGCCCCTACTCCTGTAGGTTTTATCTCCTGTTTTTAGGGGGTTCACACCTGGCAATCCTCAGGAGTTACTCCTGGCTTATTTGCTCAAGAATTACTCCTAGCAGTGCTTCGGGGACCATATGGTTGCTGGGGATCAAACCTGGGTAGGCCCCAGGTCAGTCACGTGCAAGGCAAATGTTCTAACCCCCTGTACTATAGCTCTGGTCCCTGGTTTTATCTCTTGACATTCACATCCACCCCTCCTTCTCATCCCCTGACTTGCTAATATCTCCAGATCCATGCCATCTGCAAACTCCTTAGCCAGGCTAAGCATCCTATTTCATTGCCCTGTCTAGAAGTCTATATCCTTTTTTTTTTTTTTTTTTTGGCTTTTTGGGTCACACCTGGCAATGCTCAGGGGTTTCTCCTGGCTCTGCACTCAGGAATTACTCCTGGCGGTGCTCGGGGGACCACATGGGATGCTGGGGATCGAACCCGGCCGGCATAGGCCGGCTGCATGCAAGGCAAACACCTCACCGCTGGGCTATCGCTCCGGCCCCTATATACCTATTTATTTATTTATTTATTTATTTATTTATTCTTTTTTGGGTCACACCCGCAATGCTCAGGGGCTACTCCTGGCTCTGCACTCAGGAATCGCTCCTGGCGGTGCTCGGGGGACCATATGGGATGCCCGGGGATCGAACCCGGGCCTGCATGGGCCGACCGCATGTTAGGCAAACGCCCTACCCGCTGGGCTATCACTCCAGCCCCTATATACCTATTTAAAGGGGAAAATAAACAAATTCTTGCCCTCAATGTTCTGAATACCCACCCCAGCTATGCCCTCTGTCACCCCACCAAACACAGATAGGGGGTGGTGGGGTGCTCGGCTTTCCTTATCCTACAAAGGAAATTTCTACTAAGCCACAGTGTCTGTGCTGAGTGTCACCCTCCCCTCTGCTGTTCAATAATGCTGGGCCTGCTGATATTGGGGACAAGGAGTCCCTTCATCCAAGTCCATAATATCACTAGTAAGGGAAAACGTTAGCAATAGGATAAAGAATAGACTAAACTCTTTTTGAGTAGAATAAAAACTGTGACATAGAGCAGCCTCTATTTTCTAGAGTTGTAACCTATAAAGGTAAAATGAAAATTAGTTGGTGTCCTTTGAATAGTTATTACCTTAGTTTAAAGTGGTGAATCAAGATTTTAATTTTTTTTCCCTAGCTCAGAGGCCATTGTTTTCCTGTCATTCTGCTAACAATGGAAAAAATGCCCATGGGCATTTGCTCTTTTCTTTGAATACTCACTCATTTCACCTGGTATTGTAGCTATTGCCCAGAACAACCTGAGAGCTTTTGAAATATTAGATTTGATCATCTTTTATATCTGTCAAATGACACACATAGAATAAATACAATATTTGTTATGAATAAGCAAACCATTTATAAAGAGCTATTAAATCCAAAATAGCCTTGATTAATTTTTCCAAATCATTTATTGACCTTTGAGTTGAGTTTACATGCATTCTACAATAATACATTAAGTGTCTCTGGGTTGACACATGGCTATTAAAACTAAGAGTAAGATACAGATCTAGATGTGTTTGTAGATATTGCTGATAACTTGTAAAAACAGTCTAGAGCAGCTTGACTGACATCTACACATATATAGTGTTAGCCTGTAGGCAGGCATGACACTTGGTATCATTTGCTTCCATATTATTTTGCACATATAACATTGGTAAGGAGCAGAAAATGTCTGCTGAGTTTCTTTCCATCTTTGCACCTGCTCCTCCAGGTGAGACTATGGAAATCTATTCCAGATATAAGATATAGTATATTCACTAGAAACTGGTGTACAAATGGCTAGTTCATTCTGTTAGTAAAAATTAGAGGTGAAAATATATGCTACATTGATGCTTCCAACTTTACAAGATAAAGTGCAGAGTCATGTGTTACTACAGATACTCAATCAGCAATGGGATAGATCTACCAGTTGGTTTTCTCATCAAGGCAATGCACTGATACCAAGCCATCTTCACCATGTGAGAGACAGTTGCTCAGGGCTATTGGTTCAGTTTAGAGATATAGAAAATGAAGGCACATGAAGTCTACCTCACCTGCATTCTGCTCGAAGCCCTCTGTTGACTATTTTGCTTCAGTGTAAATCCCAAACTATACTTGGAAAGCTGTCATTGAGCCCTGCCTCCTTTAGGAGGCTTCTTTCTCACCCCTTCTTCTTCCCTGCATTCTGTGCTGCTACCACACTCGATGCCTGCCTATCCAGCCCTGCCCATTCACCACCAGCCTCCCTGTTTCTTCTTCCTGCATGTCATTCTGCACCTATCTGCACATTTCCTCTTCATGATTCCATTGACTTGTCTCATTCCTCGTCATCCCGGAAAATTTGAACCTTGTTTCCTCCAGAAACCCTTCCTGTCTGCTGAGAGGCCTTTCTTTGCTTCTTCACATGGTGGTGATCTCTGTACTATCATAACTGATCAGATTCTGCTATAACTGTGACTTTCCATTACCACTAAGACCATTAGTCTCTTTGAAGGCATTCTACTATGCTCTGGGGTAAAGTACTTTGGGTCCCCAGAGCATAGCAGATTGCTCTATCCTTCTTACTCAAGAGTTCTTGGAGTAAGTGACTCCAGCCTTCAATGAGCCAGTTCAGTGTTAGCCTCTGGGATGTATGAAGGCATGATGGCAGGGCCACCTTTTGGCCCACACCTAGAGATTTCTCATATTGACTCTTAGGTGAGTGGCCCATGCCAGGACAGAAACTCTGCTGTTCACATATTTTCTAAGTAAAATACCCAGACTCAAACTGAGGCCATTGAGGCAAAATCCCTCATAGATAGTTGGGAGAACCAGGCAGTCAGCCAATATATATCTTCACAAGACAAGAAGGGCTATCAAAAAAAAGATGGAAGGTCAGGTGAAGAGCAGAAGAGTCTGCAGTACCTGTTGGATGGCTAGAAGAGGGTTGTTGAAGGCAGGCGAGTGTACCCTAGGTACCTACATTTGACACATAGCTCAAGCACTAGGTGCTCTTCAAAATGATGAAAATATAAAAGGAAAAAAAGACCTCAGAATGGTTGTCTGGAAAAAATCTAATGTTTGAGAATAAAATTTCCTCGGACAAGTTCTTTTTTGGAACAAGTTGATTTGTGACCATTCTGGGTGCACTGTGATTTGTGAAAAGTTGGAAGATGAATCACTGAATGTGCAGTTTTATTCAGGTCGAGCCCTACACTGAGCTGAGTCCAAGCTCCACAATCAATCCCTCCTCCATCTTAAATACACCAGTGGGTTGTTGCCAGAAGTCATGGTGCAGTTGGCTTTGCCCAGAATCTATTCATTCAAAGCTAGCGGCTGAGCCTATATAGTACCTAGAGCCGGGGATGTACCCTCCATCTGTGTGAGCTGTCTCAGAGGTGCCTAATCTTCCTGATCCATCCTATTAAGGACCCATCCTTAACCTAACTCCACCAGTTCACCATCAAATTCTTGCCCCTATAACAAAACTATAAACACTAATGGGTAATTTATAATTCAGAGCAAAATTATAGGATGTAGATTTTAATTGCAGTGGACCTGAGATACTATATTGTATCACCTGAGTTTCAGGTGCTGTACTTTATCTCCAAATGTCAGGAACTCAGTAGCACTTAAAGGACAAAGCAAGTGTCACCATCTCCACTTCTCAAGTGCAGAACCAAAAGTCAGTGGACATTAGAGTCTCATTTGTTAGGGAGGGATTCATTGGATTGCCCAGGAGAGTAAAGTTACCTGTAACCCACTGTCCCCATCTGTGAAACAGGAAGATTTGCTACCTGATTCTTCTAAACACCTTGGAGGTTCCTTTTTCTCCTCTTCATCTTTACCAACACTGAGCCCAATGTCACTCGGTGCTATTTCTGAGGGCAGTTTGGAGTGAGAGGAAGAGGAATCCCAAAAGAACTGCTTTCATGGTGATTAAATGTATAGCTGAATCCAGAGCAATGTTTTCTTCTACTACATGGGAATAGGAGAAAGGAAACGAAAAGGAGTTTAGAAACTTAGTGGGTTTGTTGGTTCAGAGCCTCCTGCTGAACTGGGGGCTCATCTGAGAACAGCTTTGAAGTGCGGCTGTCCATTCCTGTTCCTGAACCACCACCTTTCTCAAATGATTTTCATATCATCACTTGGAGCTCTCCATTTATCTAATTATGTATGTTCCTCCACAGATGTATTCTTTCCTGCTGGTAATCTAATCTTTTAAGAAATCTCTACAATTGTTCTTGTCTAGGCTTGCCTTGCTCTGTGCATCGCAAGCCATACATTGTGCCTAGCTCCTTGAAGTCAGTAGGCATTTCCCTCTACTGCGGTCTTAAGGAGGAAGCTACCGTGGCCTTGCCCATGGCCTGTGAGCTCTAAATACCATCTGACATTGCTAGCATGCTCTCCGTGGTAGAGGCCAAGGCATCCGTATAAAGAGGCTTTTGTAGTCAACTCCTTTCATTGCATTTCCAGTGTGGTAAAGACATCTATAAGATCTAAACGAACAGCAGGAAACATTGCTTCCTCATCACACAATTCAAGAGTCACAGGTGAATTATGCATTTGGTATTGTAAGAGCTTCTCAATTAACAATGGCAGATGCCACCCAGGGTTTCCTCAAAAAAAAACATTAGAAAAGGCTCCTTTGCCATATATATATGCTTCCCTATGGGTTTCCAGCATGTTTTAAGGAGGGATTTTAAGAATACGCATGTTGAGTTACAAATGCCATATAGTGCAGGTGCAAAACCTACAATGTTTGCTAATGGCCATGGTAGACAAAGAACATGTTTGAGAACTGGGGCACACAGGAGTCCCAGGTTGTGTCCTGATTTCTCCATTTCCTCACTGGGTGGCATGAAGTCATTTCAGGTTTTGTGACCTTATACGGGTCTCTATGCAAAATAAATGATTTGAAGGCTAGAGTGATAATATAGGATGTAAGGTACTTGCCTTGCATGCTGCTGACTCCTGTTTAATTCCTTGCACTATATATGATTCCCTGATCGAAGTGAGTGATAAATTCTGAGCGCAGAGCCAGGAATAGCCGCTGAGCACTGCTGGGTATGGTTAAAAACCTCTAGCCCCAGGGCCGGAGCGATAGCCCAGCAGGTAGGGCATTTGCCTTGCACGTGGCTGGCCCATACCAGCCAGGGTTCGATTCCGGCATTCCATATGGTCCCCGAGCACCGCCAGGAGTGATTCCTGAGTGCAGAGCCAGGAGAAACCCCTGAGCATTGGCGGGTGTGACCCAAAAAGCCAAAAAAAAAAAAAAAACCTCCTCCAGCCCCAGTAATAATAATTTTTAAAAAGGTATATTCATGAGAGGGTTGCTAATGTGCTTCTGATAGAAGAAATTTGGTAAAATACTGTGCAGCAAGAATGTAGTGCTGAATATTTGAAAGTAGTCCATTAATACCATCTCATTGATTGCAGAGGCTTTGTATTATCACCTTAGGAGTAGAGTATAAAGAAGTCACAGTACTATAACTATGTGGTGCTATTATGCTATATATTTCATAAACATTTTTGTTTACTAATAGGTGCAAAATAAGGGAGGGCAAGTTGTATATAGGATCCTCTCAAGTAGCTTCTAGATGGCCTATTATAACCTGTTTTAGAGTTTAGAATTATAGCTAATGGAGGGTCACACTAGAATGTATGGCATTGGGTTCTTGGAACAGTCAAAGATTATGAATTTTATGCCATTAAAATTCTCATGTTCTAGCAGCCATTCTCCAGATAATTAAACTAAAGAACCCAGTCCTGTTTCAGTTAAAGTAGGTCAGTGTTTCACTGAAAGACTATATTAACAGTGTCCAAAGTAAAAGGGACATTTACTTGCTTAGCTTTTCCTTCTAAACTGGTTTTCCAGAGCACTTTTTCCAATCTGATTTTTTTTTTTTTTGCTTTGTAGTATGTCTTTTGAGGCAGGCCCTGAATTTAAATCTACAGGATATAAACTTTGAAAAAAAGGGAGGGATGGATGGATGGATGGATGGATGGATGGATGGATGGATGGATGGATGGATGGATGGATGGATGGATGATTAAGTGGGTGGGTATTTTACTTTTAAAGTGATGATAATAAGTTGGAAATCAAATTCATTAACCTTAATGCAGCATGATTAATGTTAGTGGCGGATACACTAGGGAAGTGAATGTATGTATCTAACAAGATCAAGAAAAATATTCTTACTGGTGGCAAATGTGAACTGAGTTTAGTTTTGAAAGATAAGAGTTTGTCAAGCTGAAAATAGAAGGAAGGCATTTCAAAAATCTACAGAGATGCAATGAAGAGAGGCATGAGTGTGAACATTTGGAACATTTCTGTGTGGCTGACAACCAAGCACAGTGTGGGTGTGGAACGGGGTGGATTTGGGAAGATACGTACAGCAGGACACCATAGTTCAGGATTTTTCTTGCTAGATGGGATAGGTGTCATGATCCTGTTTGCTTTAGAATCATAGGGGGAGAACAAAACTCAAGAATAATCCCAGTTAAGGAATGTGCCTAACTGGAATGTGGAAGTTCACATATATAACCTTGGAGGCCTAAACAAAAGCAGCGATAGTGGAAGAACAAGTGGATCACAGCTGCTTTTTTTTTTTTTTAATTTAATCACTATTTTTTCCTTTTTTTATTGAAACACCATGATTTACAAAGTAAAAAGGTTTTCGTAATACTGCTGATAGAAAGTTTCATACTTCAACACTACTCCCACCACCAACGTGTTCCCACCACCAAAGACCCTCATTTTCCACCCACCACAATCCCCATGCCTGCTCCACCAGCTGGCACTGATGTATTGACCGTTAAAGCACATACATGGCAATGTTATTGATGAATCCATCTTCTTCCCTATTCTTGGTTATTGGGGGAATCTGGCCAGATTCTGTTCTTGAATTTATGTTCTGAGTTTCTAGAACATGATTGGTTCCACTAGCTTGATGTATCGCATGGCTGCTTGCTAACGTGTGACTAGGGGAGAGATGAATGGCAGCTCTCCCCAGGTGTCTGAGTCTCTGCATGATGGCCAATAGCCGGAGGCAGTTTGTGGGAAGTCCACCAGGCAGAGAGGGGGAAGGAGGACCCCAGTACCATCTCCATGAATATCCAGTGATTTTCACCTCCGAGGACTGCCTACCTGGGCTTGAACTCAGCTGCTCTGTTGTGTGGGTCTCTGGTGAGCTGGGCTTGAGATCAGCTTCTCATTTGGGTGGGGCTCTGATGAGCTGTGGAGCTTGGAAATGGCAACGTGGATCACAGACAGCTTTTTGGAAGGTTGACCCAGCATTGCTCATTGAATGCAGACAACAAAAAAGGAAATGAATCAAGAGTAATCTTCAAATGTTAACTATGTGATGGAGATGCCGAAGTGGAGTTGGGAAAAGGTGGAACTGGGGATAGAGAAGCAGCTTGTCCACAGATATAGAACCCAACAAGTTGCAAGTACAGAAGTCCTTTGTGTCTTGATCAAACTTGCCTGAATTCTCCCAAAATGCATAGAATGATATCACACACTTCATGCAGAATCAGGCCTTCAAGAGGCCTTTTCACAGAACTTAACTATGATGAGCACTCCTTCTCAAAAAAGAGATTTTACCCTATGGGGGCTGTATTTTTGTCATTTTAAAGACAATTTTGTGTTTTCTTTTTCTCCCCCCCAATCCATTCCCTGATCTTATTTCAAGGTTTTGTTTTTACTCATCAGAATGACAGGAAGTTTTCAGTGTGTGTTTCCTTCAAGTTTGGCCTTAACCTTATTTTCAGGATTAGGCATTTGTTTTTCCTTTGCGTCCATGACAACCAAGCCCAGAATTCCTATATATAGTCACCCTGTGTCCATTGTCATCATCCCCAGCCCCCTTGGCCATTGTATCATAATCTTGTGTGTCCAGGCCAGAGAACTCTACTGATGATAGAAGACCAGGCAGTACTGGAGATTTTCAAGGCAAAGTCAAAAGAAGGAAATAAAATGTAGCTGTCTCTAGAGATTTATGCTGCCCTTAAGACACTGACCAGAAGGAGTTGAAATAACTTGTATTCTGAAGCTTAATTTATAGTAGAATTTTCTTTTGCAATGACCTAGAGGTAGAGAACATTTTGGGAAGTCTTCAAAGGAAATAGTTGGAGGGTGTGTTCTTCTGTTATTCTGGTTACCAAATTCAGCTCCATGTTAATAGCACAACAAATAACAGGTATCTTGAGAAAGGGAATTGAAAAGAATTGCAAAGGAATTCACGTAGAACCTGCAAAACCTTTTTAAATGAATAGACTGCCTAAGTGTGTGAATCATCTAGTTAGCTCTATCTACAAATTGTT
Source organism: Cryptotis parvus (assembly GCA_021461705.1). Lineage (NCBI taxonomy): Eukaryota > Metazoa > Chordata > Mammalia > Eulipotyphla > Soricidae > Cryptotis > Cryptotis parvus. The sequence continues at coordinate 56,022 of JAJIBD010008281.1, forward strand.
TTGAAACTTAACAAGATAGAATGGACAAGAGTTAAGATAGTTTCTCCAAATAACTTAAGAAATGCTGTCTTAAGTCCCTTTTTTTTAACCAAAGCTTCTTGAACATAAAGACTCATAGGCACTGTACTTGTGGTTCAAAATGTAAGTTTGTGGTAGAAGACAGTGTTTTCTGCATTAATATACAATAGAGCAAACATAAAAATAGATAACAGTAGAAACTCTTATATACTTAAAAGTTAGAGTTATCTGAAAGTATCCTAATGAAAAACATCCTTTTTAAAAATATCGTAAGTACTTCATTTCATTTTAATGATACATCTACTCTTCATTATTAGATGTGGGGCAGGCCTACATCTTTGAGCTTGGGTCTTCATTAAGTTCCTCCTTCTGTCTCTAGCATAAACTCCATTGCATCCTGTACTACTTCCAGTTTTTATTTCTTTGAAATGGGATGATAATTTAGTCTTGTAGAGCAGTGTTCGAGCCAAGTCCTTCAGATTCTTATGTTCTCCTCAGTCTTTTGTAGTTGGACTTGCCAAACCACAGTGTGATGGGGATTTTTTTTAGTAACTTGACTTTCTCAAATCTTTTCAAAGCAGTCAACATAGCTCTCCTAGAAGTGGTGCTTTTTATACCCATACTTCATCATGTTGGGTAATATTAATTACACCACATAAGTTCACCAACAACTATAACTGGCACAAGGATATTTGGGAGCAAATAAAGTTCATTCCTGCTAGTATTAACTCAACTGCTGAAGGTAGAAATAGATAGACCTGCCTTCCAATAACCCACGTCACCATGACACTATCCTCAAGGGCCCTGTTTACTCTGGATGCTTTTTGTTTGGGAGCATTGGTCAGGCCAAGCTTTTTGGTGAAGGCTCATTAAGAGACATGTAAGAGGAGCATAAGATATAACAAAATGAGGGCAAGAATCATGTTGCATATGTGTTGGTGAGCATAGAAGAGACTGGAATCTATTGTTGGAATGTCCACAGAATAGGTGACATTTCCACTGAGTTTCAAAGGATAGGTATGAATTTCCATGCTAAAAGAGCAAAAAGTCAAAAAATAAATAAAAGAACAAAAACCTAATAAAGGACTCCTAGTGATAAAATGTATTGACTGCATAGCCCTCAAGAACTCTCTAACAGTGTGTCTCAGAGACGTAAAGTGGAACCAGGCTGAAGAGCTCTATGCACCAATGTAAGGACTCACAACTTCATTCTGGGGTGTGATCATTTTATAATCACAGGAATGATTAGTGTTATGTCTATCGCATGTATACAGGCCAAACTAGACTAGCACTTAAAAAGAACATCAGATAGGAGATGGTTAACGTTGTCCATATGGAGTTTGAGGACCTGAATGAGCAAGGGAAGGGAAGGCAGAGCACCAGAAAGAAAAAAGGTTGGAGGTGAGTCGTGACATATGTTGCTAAGATGTGGTGTCTGGTTCAATGTGCTGCACTTCAAAGCTCTGATTATTGGAGAGCAGCATTTCACAGTCCCAGCCTAAATAAAATGGTGAACAATTCACTTTTATTCAGAGTGCAAAAAGTGAAGTGTGAGTAAATAAGATGTCATTTTTTAGTAGGTTGAATTGAAGGAGAGTATAAGACAGAAAGCTAGAAAAATGGTCTTCAGCTTTAGATGAAGATGCTTATCTTCTGAAAGCTCTCTGGATTTTCCTTTGCAATGCAGCAGAACTTTATTTTGTCACTTTATATCATGTACATGACCGTACCCCAGTCCCGGTCATGCACATGAAAATACTTAGACCTCTTTTTTCCCTTTGCCTAAGTCTACCAGCAATTTTTTCATGAAAGTTCCTTTGCTCTTCCTAAAGTTTCCTGGCTGTTAACTGAACACATCTTTATCTGTTCCCTTGTCCATTGGTAGTGTTGCTTCTTCAAGTTTCTGTAATTTCTCTACAGGAAATAATGGACTATACTTCTAGTATATTTGAGTTTCATCTTCCAGCCCCATACTTTGAATATTTACCATACTCATGGTTAAATTTTCTACAGATAATATAGTTGTTTCTGTTTCCTTATACTTCTGCTTACTAAATTACCTGCTTTTCTATGAAAATTACAACAGTGTTTCACAACCTTTTACTAACTGTGGTCCTCTTCTGACTTTTTTTCTTCCTTTGCCTTCATCCCCAACAGATTTTGACCCTGAGACTTGTATTGTGAACCATTTATGCAGTTTTCACCTGTGGCCACCTTGTAGAATTCTGGGCGCCCCCAATTGAGAAACACTGCCCTATGCCATTTCAGAAGTTGAAGTTGAATATTTTAAATTCATCCTTAGGATTTGTACCCTGTTCTCTCCTTTCTAAGTTTGTCTATTCAGACTTATCCTCTGTTCTTCATTTCTTTTCCCTAAAAGAATGAAGTCCCTTTAAGACCTGGGTGATAGCTCAAGATCTAGTAGATACATCATGAGTTTGTTTGTGGTATTGAATGTCCTTCAAGCACTGTTTGGGTGTATTGCTAAAGACCACCAAGTCCCACTCCCAATTCACCCCATGTGGCGTGGTGGGTCCCATCACCAATGGGTCCAAGCAGTGCTGCATTGCCTGTTGAACAAATATTTCCAGGATGACCCCATGCCATTTGAGTACTTGAGATCCCCCCAAAAAACCACTAACAATAATTAAGCCCTTCTTTCTCTTATGATTGGGATTATCATTGTTTAATTCTTCCATATGATTTTAAATGAAAATATGTGAATTGAACAGTTAGGTATCTTCATATCTTGTGTTGATTTCTAAGACTAGTTATATTTATTATTGAATGCTCAGCTTCTGTTGATAGCTCCCTCTGTCTTTTCTGCTTTTCATCAGTCACTGAACCCTGCTGATTTTGCCTTCTTCTCCACTAGCTCTTTATTGGATCCCTCTATTAAGACTTATTTTCATTGTCTCATAATCAATTATTTACATGTCTGAGACAGTGAATTGCTTAAGGGCAGGGATCTCATCCAACTGTCCCCAAGCAGGGTGTCCCATTGACTTAGATGCTCTGTAAATATTTGCTAAATAAATGGGTGTAATTTCATCAGCTGCCCCTGGCCACCCCTAATATTCTGTCTTTTCTTTTCTCCTGGTACTTGACTCACTGACCAAAGAGTCTCTCTTCCAAGTCTGCACAGAAATCTAACTCAAATATAATTAAATGTGATTGCCAACACCCAGGTACTGCTGCGACTTTCCCATCTTCATCACACCCTCTATGCAGAGCTGCAGAAAATTGAGAATTGATCCTTGCAAACTGCTTCCTTTGTGGACCACTCAGCTCATAAGGGGGCTGTCTTCTGCAGCTCCTACAATTTACTGCCCAATTGATTCTTACTCCTCTTTGTGTCTCCCTTAATCTTGCAAGAGTTAAACTCTCCTGTTATTGCTTATTTGTTCTCTTCGCCTGCTTTTATTCCTTCGATCAATGGAGTAGGTTTACTGGACAAGGAGAAGACCTCTAGCTATGAATTGACTGTTAGGCCCTGATGTTATGCCCGTTAGACCCACGTTCCTTAAAGTCACCCTATCTTTGAGTCCCAAGAGCCCTACATGGGACTTGACTCTAAGAGATTGTTTGTTCAGTGTCTATAAACTCAGAATATTTCAGAAATCTCCATGCAGTCATGCTTATTGTTCTCCAGAATTCACCTCTCATTTGCCTTTATAAAAATCAGATTTCCTGTGATTGTTTCAGTGCTGGCTTATTTCAGGACAAAGGGGAGGGAAAAAAGAAAAATCCTTTGAACTGATATTTAACTGATTTTGTTGGGGGGCAACTATACTGGGGTGCTGGAGTTCGAGCAAAGCTCTTCCCATTTTCTCCAGAACATGCCTAAGTGACAAGGTAGGAGGCCTCATCCAGAACTTGGCCCTCTCTTTGGCCATCCTGAGTCATCCAGGTCACCTGATAGCACCCATCTCCCTGTTTGCATGCTACTCTCTTCTTTCTGCCCTCTCTAACTAGAGGAAGTAGAAAACATTATGCACAAGCATTCACCGTGTTTACACCGTCTGTGTTTGTGTTTTTAGAAAGCCCATTCAAATGTTAGATATTATGGTATCTCTCCCAATGAAACTTACTTTTGTTTATCGTTTTCACATGCATCCTGAAATGGTTACTTAAACCTCCCTTTCATATTCTGTTTAATGTAACTTTCTGTCCATTCTATCTGTTCTTATCTCTCTCCCTTCCAATGTTGTGGTATCAGTTGTTCCAACTTTTCTACCACCATCTCTCTCCACCTCCACTGTATGTTTTTTACTGATGGGACACTGTTTTTTCTTACTTTTCTGATTTGCCTCTAAGGCCCCAGAAGTTACTACTGAGGGCTCCCTTTGGCAGCACATATACTAGAAACAGAAGTTACTACTGAATAAAGAGTCTAATTGACAATTAAGTCTCCTAAATCTCTATGAGCCTCTCAGTCTCAATATAGTCCACCATTCTCAGTCTATCTCCCTTGTTGGTTAAATTGGGAGAAGAGCCTATAGAACACATCATGGTTGTGATAATTCATTGCTGACCACAAAGTAAATTCTAAAGCCATGCCTAGAGACATAGTGGCCAGCCATGCTAACCCCCAGTTGGATTCTGATTTTGTTCTAAAGAATGGAGAACTATGACTAACTTAATTAAATTTGTTTTATAACTATAAATTATGATTTATTTTTTGGAAGTTTGCTCATAAAGCCACAAGTCAAAGAGTTAATCACTTAGATGGCAAATCTCAGAGGTGTGATCTGGAGCTAGGGACCAGCCTCATCTCTGACATTTTTTTTCCTTTGGTCCATATTACTAGCTGAACAGGTGAGGAAACTGTGATGGGAGTCACAAGTGGGCACAGTATTCTCCCTGGGTTGACATTCTTGCATTGTAGCCTTGAAGATCCCTATGACCGTAAGTCTGGCCTCTCTCAGAACAGTGTGGTTTTTCTTCCTCCTTTAAGATTAGCATGAAAGAGAATCGATCCATTGTATTGATGATTTTTTAAGTTATATGGCATATTCTTCACTGCTGACCATTTCAGCCTTTCTAATCTGGGCCCAAAACAGGCCTCTTCCTAGCTACACTTCATGAACATTCTGGAATTTTATGCAGCTTAGCAAATGGGCTTTTCAAAAAAAAAAATGGGTGGAATCATAACACGCACACATCTTTGTCACGTTTGTATCCCAAACACTGAAATTATACAGTATTTTCAAACTTCCAGTGAGAGAAAAGAGTCTGTGACTTGGCACCATGTAAATGTTCTAAGATGACCCTCGAAGTTGTGACCTGAACATTTTATTCTGAATGTTTCCTGGTCTCAGAGTCGGGGGTCTGTTATTTTTATTAAAAGCCCATCCATAATGGAACAGGAGTTTCTAGCATGGTAACACCCAGCTGTTGCTATTTGAGACGGGGTGATGAGCTCCCATTTCTAAAATGCTTTCTCCAACACTGCTTGCATCGTTTCATCTCTTCAGTTTCACACAATAGATACGTATAGCGGAGTGAACATTTAGAATCTGGTTTTTGTTTGTTTTTTGAGATGGATGGAATAATATGTATTAACCCTTGGAGATCAAAACAAATATGTCAAGTCTATAAAAAAGGCTTCCTTCCTTTGAGGGGCCTTCCCTAAGAGATTCAGGCTAGGATTGGTGGAGACAGTTAGGAAAAGAATTGGCCTGCTTATTTGCTTAGACCTTCTTGTTGATTTTTGCCATGAGGGGGTGGAAGCTTTTCATTTTACCATGTGTCTTGGGATGAGGACCATGAATGCTGCTGGCCTTTGGGATTCATTGAAGTGGCTCCAATGCCCTGGAAGGTCAGGTGGCCTGTTGTGAGAGGGATCTTTTAGGTGGTGGACAGCTCCTGAGTCTATGACCTGGCCCTGAACTTAATGGTCATTGAATTCCTGTTCTGTAGTTCAAAGTAGCCCAGGACCACCAGTGGCTATAGGATGGGGGCAGATAGGGACACTGGAGTGGCGGTGTGTACCCTGTGGCTCAAGCCTGTGTTCACAGGCCAGGCAGAATGTGACTCGGGCTTGATTGTGTGTTTAAGCAGCAACGAGTCATGAGGGCTTTAATAGAAAACATCTCGAACAATCCATGAAATGGTAAACAAATCTGCTATTGAAAAAAGAAAGAGAAGTTGACAATTGCATTATTGTGATCCTGGTGGGTTCATCAGCTTGGGTCGAAGAATAAAGAGAAAGGAGATAAAAGAATCGGGTAAAATGAATTCAGTTGTGTCATTCCTTTCTTCCTTTGTCTTCCGTTTACACCTGGTAATGAACCCAGGGAGGCTCTAGATATTGTTCTGTTTCCTTTTGTTTTATTTGGTGTGTGTGGCAGGTTTGTTTACAATTTCCAAAGGGGTTTTTTCTGTAGTCTCAAGGAATACGAATTGATGAGTGGGGAAAAGGGGCAAAAGAAGCGAAGGTATTTTAGTATTGTGAAGATGGGTGGTGGCCCCCAAAATGGGAGCCCCTTCTGCTTTTGTTTTTCTTTTCCAAGAAGTCACAGGACGGATGATACTCATTTCATCAAATATGGGTTTTACAGAATTCCTCCATGTCCTGCCTCCGGGATTGTGCTTTGGAAAATTAAGTGTCTATCAAATCAGAAGGCAGCTGATACAGTGTCTCCCTCGTCCCCCTGCTTTTTGGAAAGGCTTGAGAAAGAGGCCTTTGTTTTCTTTTCAAGGGAACTTACACTGAACTTCATCTGTGTAGCATTCACGGACTTCATTTGTGTCATTTACAGATATCTGTGGGTTAGCCAGGACCATGTTGTTGAATTCCTAACCTTGACATTCAAGCATTATGTTGGGGAAAGGTTCAAACCCTTTCACTTTCTCTTGTTTTTCTGTTTTGCTTTTTATTTTTTTTAAATTATTTTTAAGAAAGAACACTGCCCATTTCCCTTCCCATCTACATCAGATTTCTTCACACCGTGTGTGCCACGGATGTGTCTCAGGTTGTAGATTTGTGCCTGTCATTTTCGACAGATTCCTCCGAATGGCAAACTTTAAAAATGTCTTTCAGGGAAACTTGTTTGGAATTTCATTTCAATGGGATTTATGAATAAATCTCCATCTTAACGCTGACTAAGCTTTTAAACATCCATTCCAGGAGAATGCTATTGGATTTTCACATTTTAAATTTTAAATCACTTGACTGTGCAGGCATAAAACATTTTTATATTTGTGAGTGCCGTGTGCTTGAGCATTTCTGTTAAAGACCTTTTAAACATGGTTTTATTTGGGGGTTGTCTTGAATAAGCTAGGACTGCATGGCGTGGGAGATTGTGTCACCTTATACCATGGACCCTCACTAGCCTTAGGTGGATTGTTGGTCTCACCCACAGGATGGGTTTTCTGTGGCGACCTGCTGGTGCTCTGCAGTTTGTATCAACAAAGAGTTTAGCTTCTTCCTTTTACTTTGAACCCTTTTACCTCAGGATTTTTTGTTTTAATTCTATGTGTCTTCAAAGCCTAATTAAAAAGAGGTGACACTCCCATCCCTTCTTGCTTTTACCCAAGTCTGTGGTACAACGTAAATGAAGATGAAGGAACAGGGAAGGGGTCCTAGTTGTCACCTTTCCAAAAAATAATGCTCAAAACCAGTGCTGGGGGGAGGGGATTTCATGTGCCAGACAACCCCCTCCCCATACCACTGTGGTCTCTGTGCCCGGTGTCATTGTCCCTCTCTGTCCACAGATTCATCCTACTCGAGCCTCCAGATGTTCAGCAGCAATTGAACCACTATCAGTCGGCCGCCCTAGCAAGGAATAACAGCCGGGTTAGTCCTGTGCCTCTTGCTGGGGCTGCTGGTGGCACAGAACAGAAAACTGAAGCTGTTCTTCACTGCGAATTCTGTGAATTCTCTTCTGGCTACATCCAGAGCATCAGGCGCCATTACAGGGACAAGCATGGAGGGAAGAAGCTCTTTAAGTGCAAAGACTGCTCCTTTTACACAGGCTTTAAGTAAGTGTGAAATGGCCTAGAGGGGACCACGCGACGGTGCCTGCTCCACCCCTCACACTCTCCTACCTTCAAGAAACTCATGTCCTTCTTGGGGATGAGTCAAGTCTTGATAAAAGGAGACTTGTTCCAGAAATCTGCTTTGTGGTTTGAGGAAATTATGAAGAGTTCTATCAGAACACTTGAGTTTAAAAATCAGGGAGCTGGAGTCATAGTCCAGTGGATAGGGCATTTGCCTTGCATGTGGCCAACCCAGCAATCCTGGCATCCCATATATCCCTGAGCACTGCTAGGAGTAATTCCTGAGTTCAGAGCCAGGGAGTAACCCCTGAGCATTGCCAGGTATGACCCACACAACAAAAAATTAAAATTAAATTAATTAAATAAAAATCAGAGCAATGGGGCTCTTGAGCAGTGTAAAGTCATGGCAAGAGATTTCCTTGGCCGGGGCCACAGTATTGGGTGTTTCCATTCAGAGCATTGTCACCACCCATTCCCCACCCTCCTTGCCCCACTCCTTTTTTGGATCTGTCTTTGGGGAAAAAAGATGATGAAAGTAGAATCAAGAGAGACTATTTAGTAATATTGACTTCTCAGCTAATCTTGTCAAAATCAATTTCTGTTTGGGCACCACACCCCCAGTAGTGCTCAGGTACTCCAGCCTCTGTGCTTGGGGGTTGCTCCCAGGCCTTCTTGCATGGAGAGCATCTGTTTCACCTATTGCTCTATCCCTTCCTAGACAAGCAATCACAGATTGTTCTAATCTAGAAAAAATGGTGTCTGTGGTCACCTCTTATGACAGAATAGATCAATTCAATTAAAGAAGAGGTGCTTGCTAGTATTTATGACAAGTATTTAATAAAATTATTTATTTTCCTATGATGAATTCTCATCCTATTTAGGCTAATTTTTTTTTTTCTTTTTGGGTCACATCTGGCGATGTCAGGGGTTACTCTTGGCTCTGCACTCAGGAATTCTCCTGGCGGTGCTCGGGGGACCATATGGGATGCCGGGATTGAACCCGGGCCGGCACAGGCTGGCCGCATACAAGGCAAACGCCCTACCCGCTGGGCTATCACTCCAGCCCCAATTTAGGCTAATGTTTGTGAGAGTGTGGTACTTAACCGCCTAACTTGAGTCTCAGCTTTCCCACTCGCTGACTATGTGATTCTGAACTAACCATTCAGCCTCTCTGTGCCTCCAGTTCCCAATTCTTGAAAAACAGATAATGACACAACTACTGCATTTTAGGGCTTTAGTGAGGAGTAAGCTAACCTGCAGATCTGAAGCATTTAGAAAAGTGTGTCTGACACAAGGAAAAGAGTAAGTTATCGTGTCATAGAAAGCTACTATAATATTGTTTCAGTAGGTGCTATATTACTGATATAACACTGCTATTATCTGCCCCCATAGCAGGCAGGAAGTGAACCTGAGGCCACTCCAATACTTCCACACAGCCCCCACACTGAGAGGCTATTGAAAGTAGCTTTTATGCTCTAAGAAAAACATGAATGGGGAAAAAAATCTTTTCCAGCAATGTCAGAGTTCCTAGGATTTGAATGAAAGTAGACTACATCACTGCCAATGATTCACTTATTTTGCACATAAATATGTATTTGACCTTAGTTTAGAAGAGAAAGAAGGTTAAAGGGCCCAGATAACAAGGGCTCACTGACGGACACATAATACCCCACTAGGAAGGAGTTGGGTTGTTAAGGGTCTTTGCCCATGATGTGCAGTTTCATCCATCTTTATGAGCTAATCTGGCCTGTCATTCAGACTACTACAAGGCTCTTAGGTTACTTTATCACCTCATCAACCTGCCTGATGGCAACCTGGAAGGCCCTAGCCCTTGGCTGGGCAGACACAGGCCATGGTTGGTTCAGCCTGGCTGTAAGGAAGCCCTCTCTCCTTCCACGCACCAGGAACCTGTTTTCTGAGGCCTGTGTTTTCATACTTGTAATGGGTATTTACTAATTTTGAAGAACAAGTGGTGGGTGGTGCCTTTTTTTAATAGGTGCCACAGTAGTGCTGGGGTGGGGGTACATCTGGTTCTTGAGATCTAGCTAATGGCTGGCCACGAATCCATGACATTCAACCCAGAAACCAGCCAGAGCGCAGGTTTTCCCAAAACCTGTTCTCATGGCCTGTCGCTGTCGGTGGATGGAAGGAGTGACCAGGGCACCTGTGTTCAGTCCAGCATAATAGATGCCAATGTGTCTGGATACTCAAGCAGTATCATCCCCGGTTGGAGTGCTAGCATGGAGTGTGTGTGTGTGTGTGTGTGTGTGTGTGTGTGTGTGTGTGTGTGTGTGTGGCGGGGGTGGGGAGGGGAGGGCCTAGCTCTCACCTCCCTCCTATCTTCTCTGCAGATCTGCTTTTACTATGCACGTGGAAGCAGGGCACTCAGCGGTACCCGAGGAGGGCCCCAAAGACCTGCGCTGTCCCCTCTGCCTCTATCACACCAAATATAAACGCAACATGATCGACCATATCGTGCTGCACCGAGGTAAGCTTTACCCTGTGGGGTCTTGGGCTGTGTGTGGTAGGAGAGGTTGGCCTCTTGAGATGAAGGGTGCCCCTTCTCCCTGACCCCTGGTTCCCAGCTGACTTCCAGACAAGAAACCACAGAGATGGCCAGGTGACAGGATAAAATGCCTTCCCGCCGAGAGGATTTCCTCTACCTTGAGGGACACAAAGGTGATGGCTTCTGCTGAATGCACAGTGGGGCTTCCCAGCATGAGGGGGCTTGACACTCCAAATCCTCTGCTTGCAAAATCAACTGGATGTATAAGGTCCCTCAGGAGGGAGCAAATGTGAAGTAGAGAGGAGTGGGCAAGTGACCTGGTGAAGGCAAGTTAGGAACTGTGGCTAGTGTGCGCCGGGTATGGGGAATGAGGGGAAGGGAAGCAGTTCTTTCAGAAACATCAAAAGGGATCATTTCTCCAGCATAATGTGGAATTTTCCTGGAAAAGGATACAGAGAATAATCTTAAAGATAACCAGCCTTATCTTAAAGCCTTCCTTTAAGAGATACTTAAAGGAAGTATTATACCTACACTTCCCCCTGGACTTCTGGTTTGCAGTGAGAGAGAGAGAGAGAGAGAGAGAGAGAGAGAGAGAGAGAGAGAGAGAGAGAGAGAGAGAGAGAGAGAGAGAGAGAGAGAGAGAGAGAGAGAGAGAGAGAGAACCTGCCATGGACACAGGCTGGGAGAGAGGGAGGAATTGGGAACATTGGTGGTGGGAAATGGGCACTGGTGTAGGGATGGGTGCTGGAACACTATGTGACTGAAACCCAAAATGAACATCTTTGTTATTGTATATCTCACAGTGCTATAACAAAAAATATTAAACAAAAAAAAAGTCTCCTTAGTTTTATAGAGCTCATCAGTACAAAGAGTTTGACAGCCCTCCTGTTTGAGAACAGGTGGAATATTCCATGCTGAAGAAGCTAGGCAACAAATGCTTGCTTCTATTGAAACAACAGTGATGCTTTTTATTTGATTTTACTTTTATTTTTTGGGTCATGCTCAGCAATTCTCAGGGATTACTCCTGGCTCTGCACTCAGGAATTGCCCCTGGCAGTGCTCGGGGACCATATGGGATGCTGGGGATTGAACCTGGATCAACTGCATGCAAGGTAAATGCCCTACCCACTTTTTTTTTTTTTTTTTTTTTTTTTTTTTTTTTTTGGATCACACCCGGCAATGCTCAGGGGTTACTCCTGGCTCTTCACTCAGGATTACTCCTGGCGGTGCTCAGGGGACCATATGGGGATGCCGGGATCGAACCCGGGCCAGCGTGGGCCAACCATGTGCAAGGCAAACACCCTACCCGGCCCCCTGCTGTTTTATTGCACTGGTCTCAATTCTTTTCTTTTTTAAGTACTCTGGTTTTCCTGAGTTGATTATTCTCTTGGCTTGTTCAAACACAGTTCAACAACAGGTTTTCTCTGTACTGGAAAGAGAAATTTGTTAGGCAGCTTGTCTTGAAAATCTAAAAGTAGCTCTGGGACTTTTTGGAATGCTATTGCCAATCTCTTGGCTGTTTCCCATCTTTCTAGCTCTTCTTTCCTACCTGTCTTCCTCCTCTTTCCCCTCTTTCTCCCTTGGCTGAGCTGGGAAAGCTGTTTACTGTTTGAACCATGTGCCACAAAAACAGAGAATCTCTGCTATCTGGCTGAAGTTTCTGTCTGAAATTTAGATAGATGGGAGGTTGGGACCCTAGGTGCCTGAATATTTCCAAGTTTTCCACATATTCCCAGAGCCTTTTTTCATGTGCATTTTGTGGCATTTCACCCCATCTAGCTTGAGGAGAGGGATTCCTGGCTGGGACTTCCACTGGCAAGCTGGGACAGTCTGCACAGGATGTTTCTGGCAAAAATTCTTGGCCTGAGTGTTCCCACCTGCTGTGCTGCTTCGGTCACTGGCCACTGTTCTCCCAGCCCATGTGTATCCCTGGCTCTGTGCCCCTTGCAGTTGGAGAGAACATGAGTGGGGTCGCTGCGAGCAAACAGGTTGAAACCAAGTGCATCCCCCGCCCCACCTCCCTTGCTTTTTTTTGGTGGCACCCACCATTTTCCTAGACTGCTATCTGGTGTGAGCAGAGCTTTGATACGTGGTGATCGCCACTGCTTTGTATCCCTGAGAGTAATTCAGGTGAAGGGAGGCACATGGAGAAATTCAGTGCCCTGGTTGTCCATGCATCCCTGACCAAGTGCCTTGCTCTGGGTCCCTTTTCTTTCAGTGGCAACATGAGGGGTGCTGTTTATAGTCCCATTTTTATCAGGGTCAGGGTGGAGCCTGGATAACAGGCTTTTTCTTTCACTTTACTTTTTCTTTCACTCGATGTTGTTATTTATGGTCTTTTCACTGAGATATTACAGTTATCTTGGTGAGGGGGAGTGGGCACACCCAGTTATGCTCAGGGCTCACTCCTGGCTCTGTGCTCCGGGATCACTCCTTGCAGGGCTCAGGGATCATAGGTGTTGCTGGAGATCAAACCAAAGTCAATCACGTGCAAGTGGACAGCAAGCGCCTGCCCACTGCACTGTCTCTCGGGTCCCATAGAACTATGAGCTTTCTATTAAATTTTTTATTTGTTTTGAGCCACATCCCATGGTACTCTGTAGTTACACCCAGCTTAGTGTTCCAGGGGTGCTCCTGGTAGTCAGGGGATGGAACCATGGCCTCCCTGCATGCTCAGCATAGACTCGCCTTTTGAACTATCTCCCCAGCCAGAACAAAAGAGAAAGTGAGGGCAAGTGCACTATAAGGAGAAACCATGTGAAAGCTGTCTGAGATCTAGTGTGCTCCGATCAACCACAAGTGCTGAACATGCGTGCAGTAGCCGGCTGATGTGGTCCTGAGATACCTACCTGTCATGGAAAGCAGGAAACAGAATGTGTGCATTGAGGGTGTTTGGAGATTTAATTGAAACATTAAAAAAGATTGTTTTTCAGAGACCTACACACTGAATTCTAAAAAGGAATAACTGAAGGGTTTTGGTTATGATAGACTGCATGTGGTCCCTGCCGTATAGGGATAGTTATCTACCTAGAGGTCCCTGGAGAGCTAAAGTAGCTTAACCCAAGTCTCCTGAGGAGTAAGCACTGACAGAGCAAGCAAGCCCTGTCCTCTGCCTTAGGCCTTCTCCCTCACACTCCCTTACCCCACCCAGTTATTACAGTCGCATCTGTCAATTTTTTTTTTTTTTTTTTTTTTTGCTTTTTGGGTCACACCCGGCAATGCTCAGGGGTTACTCCTGGCTCTGCACCGAGGAATCACTCCTGGCAGTGCTCGGGGACCGTATGGGAATCCGGGATCGAACCCGGGCGGCATGAGCCGGCCGCGTGAAAGGCAACGCCCTACCCGCTGGGCTATCGCTCCAGCCCCGCATCTGTCAATTTTTGATGATCCTTTCTATCAAAGAAGATGTCTTCATTGGGGTCTGTATTTGAGGAATAATATGGAATGAACATGAGCCTCGAGGACTGGTAGGAACAATAAGATCAGCAGTTACTATTCACTTAGTATCTACTGGATAACCGGTACTGTGGCAAGGTCCTTCCCATATGTCATTTTATGGAAGTCTCACCCTTCCAGATCTATGAAGTCTTGCAGTTCTGATAAAAAGGGAAAAGTTGGTTCTGGAAGATCAAGCAACTTACCTAAGGGTCAACGCAAAATAAGTATCTGGCCCATGTCTGGTCCATAGTCAAGTTTTTGGACTTTGGACCAAAACCCTTTTTGGTTTTGAGCTTTTGATTGTGACTTTTACTCTTGAGAAGGTGCTTGGTATCGGTCTGTAGTACTTTCTGGTAGCTGCGGCAACTTTGTCTTGGTTAGAATTCTGTATGGGACTAGAGGTCAGATACTCTGGGTCAAGACCTCTTGACCCAGAGATGGAGGATGCCTTAAGCAGCCATGTCTACCATCTGTGTTCTGGTCAGACTTTGGTGTCTGTTTTAAGTCAAATTGGCAGCGCCCATGGGAAGCTGGGAAGCTTGTCTTTGACAAATTGAGAGACAGGTTTGGGTAACCACCTTACAATTTCCAGTGGAGACTGATCTCAACGTAACAAGATGTGGCTTTTTCTGCACCTGTGTTCTCCTGGCTCTTCGGATGAATAAACATTCTTGGTCTCTAGGGCCTCCTGTTAGAGATCTTTCTGAGGCCTTCGTTAATTAAAGTGCTTGGGATGAAAGGCTTTCAGAAAAACAGCTTCTGAACTGGCCCTGAGACAGTGCCAGTGCTTGCAAGAACAGTTTCCAAATAACTTTTTGTCAGGACAAATTGATATATGGAGGAGAAAAAGAATCCACTTCATTTATGGGACATGTGGAAGATAAATAATCATGGATTTAGGTTGGTGACTAAAGAGACTAAGGTGACTCTCTTTAGTCACTTTGGAGACTACAGAGAGTCTATTGCTGGTGATACATTCAACAGCCATGCACACAAGGTCAGGCTATGAACAAAAACAGGAATCTATAAAACCCAGTTCCTGCCTACCTTAAGGAGATGGAGCTTATGCTTCAATATATACGTGATAGGCAGTAGTAGATCTCTGGAAGAGTGATAGTAGTATTTAGTTATGTACAAAATCACAATGACACTTTCATTTCTGTTTGTGCAGAGGGTGGTGGTCTTGGGGGATGCTCCCTGAGCTGTTAATTTCAACAGAGAAAGGAGACTTAATAGGGGTCTTTCATCTATTGCCTGGATGCTTAAAATAAAGGAGACTCTTATTCATACTTCTGGGTGTTAAAAGTCTGAAAGCGGGGGCGGAGCAATAGCACAGCGGGTGGGACGTTTGCCTTGCACGCGCCTACCTGGTTTCAATTCCCCTGCAACCCATATGGTCTTCCGAGCGCGCCAGGAGTGAGTCCTGAGTCAGAGCCAGGAGTAACCCCTGAGCATCGCTGGGTGTGACCCAAAAAAGCAAAAAAAAAAAAAAAAAAAAGTCTGAAAGCAAGGTGTCACTGGGGCCTTGGCTGGACAGAGGACCTTTTCTCTGAAAGTTATGGAGAAAAATTGTCTCCTTTGCTTCCCCTAGTTTTTGCTGGCTCCTATTTGCTTGGTATTTCATGCCTTAAGACCATATCCTGCCACTCTGCCTCTGGCCTCAAAGGAATGTGTCCCTACCCTGAGGGCCCGCATGTGTACCCATATGTATTTCTTTCCTACAAGAGTGCCACTCACTGGACATAGATATCCACATCCAGTATGACCTTAGGTCCTCTTAGGTTCACATTCTGTCTATGTGGGCATAAATTTCTGGGTGAGCCTCTTTGATTCACTACTTGGGTTTGGTTATGGGGGACCTGGAGAAACAACTAAGCAAATCACAACCCACCCAAGATGAATGAAAGATGTGTTCACAGACTAGGTAAACTAGCGTCAGACTTCTGGATACCTGAAAGGAATCAGAGACTAGAAACTTTTATTCTGAAAGTCGTTGGATACCAAGGTAGAAAAGTGAGAATTCCCTCAGAAGAAAGATGGAAAACTCAGTCTTACAGAAAACCCTAATGTATACCAAAATAGCAAAGGTTAAAACAAAGGACTAGGAGGATCCCTTTGAAGAACCCAACAGGTAGATATGCCTTTGAGGTGAGCCAGAGTCAAACCAGTTTAACCAAGAAAAACAAAGCCCTGAGACTTTTGTTTTGAGAACAGAGTTGACGGTAGTACTCTTGTTAGGGTTTTGATTCCTGCGCCAAAGGGTGTGGAATAACAGCAGTGAACAAGCACCCTATCAGCTTTACAGTCTAGGGGTGCCACCGTGAAGAGTCAGGCAAGATTTGTATATGGAAGGAACTTCAGGCACTCAAATGGGGGAAGGGAGATGATACACATGTGAATAGTTTTCCCCAGTGGAGTCCAATAAACTTACTTGCAAGTACGAAACTTCAGGCATCTCTTTGCCGCAAGGTGCCTTGCACACCTGCAGTGAACCTGAAAAATTAAGCCCAGATGGAATTTAGAGATGAAATAGAGTTTTTGCCAAAGATTCACATATAATTATGGAGCTGTAGTCTAATCTCTGCTATTGGTCTCCAGTCGGCACATTAACCTAAAGTTTCTCTCTCCCAGTCTGTAACCCTGATAGTTAGATAAGCACTGAATTTAATTGAATCCTGCAGGTGGGCATCTTTTTGGAACGGAACTAATCTCCCCTAATTGATCTGATCAGTATCATTTTTCTTGAGGGGGGAAAATATCTGCAGCGAGAGAGCCCATCTTTTAATTTTATACATGACATGACATGTCCACATGTCCCCCTCACAACATGTCACATATTTTCACTTGCCAGAAATAGAGGTTAGTCCCCAGCTCTTTCTGGCTTGACAGAAGGACTATACCCTGCAATGCTTAGGGGTTACTACTCCTCTCTCTGCACTCAGGAATAACTCCTGGCAGTGCTCAGGGACCATATGGGATGCCGGGAATTGAACCTTGGTTGACTGAATGCAAGGCAAACGCCCTCCTCCTCTATGCTCTCACTCCGGCCTTGTTACTTTCTTTAAGGGTGCTCTCACAGTACTCAGAATGTCACTAGGACCAATCCCTAGTCACACGCAACCTGCTGGTCCAGATGCTCCAATGCTAGGCCCAGAGATGTGCAGTGGCGCCCGGAGGCCTCTAGGTGCTCAAGGCCCTCCAGACTCCTGTACCTGGCTTTACTTAGGGACGATGCGGGGATGTAACGCAGGTCCCTGTGCATGCCAGACATATGCCCCTGACCCCTGAGTGCCCTCTTTGGTCCCTACTGTGACTTCCTAATGGCTTCCTGGTACTCTGTCTCTGTTACAAACAGGAGATCTTGGTTTGACCCAAGTCCTTTTTTGTGATGATTTGTACACTACAGCATGTTCCACTGCTTTCAGTTGTGATGGTTTATGGGAAGAAAATCACCAAGAAGAAAAATTTCTGCTTGGTGATTCCAGACTCCAAAGTGATATGGGATTTGTTTTGCTGACTTGAGCGCATGTGACACCCTGGAGTTACTCCCTCATCTTTGCATTTCTGCAGGGTTTTTTTTCTTTCTCCTGAGTGCCAGGAGAGAAAACACACAACTCTGGTAGTTCCCCAGCACCCCTGGGCCTTGGAGCAACATTCCTCGGGGGTGCAGGCTCTTGGCTTTCTGCCTGGAGGCAGCACCACGCATCTTTTGAGTAGGAGGAGATGAGAGACACAATCTATCTTATAATCCAATGGATAAGTCAAAATATTTTTGCAGCCAGCGCTGGAAGCTGAGTCACAATGAATGTGATTCAGGCCTTGATTTCTCCCCCAAGGTCATTTAGAGAGGCGTGAAGTTGAAAAAAAGACCCACAGTTGTCACTACTGCCATAGAAAAAAGCCCTGAGTGGGGAGTGTCTGTAGCCAAGATAAGGCCCACTCCAGACCTGGAAACCTTGTAGCTTCTAACTTACATCTCTAGGCGCCTCAGCCATGAATAGCCTCCTTCAGACAACATGCCTGTGTTAATCTTGGTTGTGTTTTGACAGAAGGGAGAAAAATTGGGGCTCTTATTTTTTCTTCTTTTTCTTTTGGGTCACACCCTTTTATGCTAATCCTGGTTCTGTACTCAGGAATTACTCCTGGTGCTGCTCAGGAAAACATATGGGATGCTGGGGATTGAAACTGGGTTTGCACCTGCAAGGCAAAGACTGTCCTATTGCTCCGCCCCAAATTTTTGCTTCTTTTTTAAAGTAAATATCTCGGTGAAACTCTCTTCTCATTTAGAAATTCAGTTAAGGAGTTATGTCTTAGTTTGGGGGGAAAAAAATACTTAAAGTAGAAGTAGACTAAGTCATTATGTGGGTATCTCGGTGAAACTCTTCTCATTTAGAAATTCAGTTAAGGAGTTATGTCTTAGTTTGGGGGGAAAAATACTTAAAGTAGAAGTAGACTAAGTCATTAAGTGGATAAAGTACCTTTTCTCAAATCCAGAAGTTATTTGAAAGAAATCAGATGGATTGCTACCTTAGACCAAGAAGGTAGCTCCTATTCAAATAGGATGGTATAAGGATAGTCACCACCATATCATTCTCTGAGCAGCAGCAGAGGTGACCTCCCCCTACCCCCTGAACAGGAATTAGGCCCTGAGCACTGCCACCTGAGGCCACCCCCCAAAAAAAAAAAAAAAAAACCCAAAATGGTTACCTTAGCTTCTAGAGCATTTATATGTTTTAAATGTTAGGAATAAACAGCTTATAAGAACACTCGGGCAGATTGTGTTTTCACTGGGAGTTTCTCAGGGCCGAGGAGGGCTGTGCAGGTGAGAGCAAGGGCCTGGCGTTCCCCCGGCCACAACTTCAGACTGACCAAGAGGTGTGACTCAGAGGAAGTAGCTTCACAGCTCTGCTCGGACTCCATTTCCACGTTAATAAGCTGAAGATAATAAAACTGACTTTGCAGCGTGTTAGGGGAATAAAAGCTAGCAGTGAGGGCAGGCCACCTAACCATGCTTGAAATATAGTGAGCACTTAATAAATTGTAGCGGTCATTCACATTGATGATGATTGTTTAAACTTCAGGCTATTATTCTTGGTGCTCAATTTGTGTCAGACTCATTTAGGCAGGCAGAGTGAAGCTGACCGACACCACAAAGACACCCCCAAAGTAATAGAGGATTTGAATAGGAGACTGCTAATGAAATAAAAGAAAATTACAAAACTTTAAGAAGGGATCATTGGCTGGAGGGGGACATAAAGAAAGAGGCCAGAAGGACAGTTCTTAAGAAGGTTGAGAACTGTGAAGTCTAAACAGATCTGTAGACCTGGGAGCTCCCAGATCCACTCAGTTGATAGACTAGGCAGGAGATCCAGAGATCATAAATGGAAGCATTTCGAGTGAGATCATTCTGCATCTGTTCCTCTGATCATTTCACTCAACACGATACTCTCCAGATCCATCCATGTAGCAGCATATTGCATGACATCATCTGTTCTTAACATCCACATAGATGCACAAGTTTTCCATTGGGTAGATGTACCATAGTTTCTTGATCCAGTCATCTGTTCTTAGGCACTTGGTTGTTTCCAGATTTGGGCTATTGTGCTTGTGTTTTTTTTTTTTCTTTTTGGGTCACTCCCAGCAATACTCAGGGATTACTCCTGGCTCTGCACCCAGGAAATACTCCTGACTGTGCTTGGGGGACCATATGGGATGCTGGGGATTGCACTTGGATCGGCTGTGTACAAGGCAAATGCCCTACCTACTGTGCTATCACTCCAGCCCCGCAGATGGCTTTTCTCTGTCTGTACTCAGGGAAAGGAGCAATAAGACAGTAATTGAGGGAAGTGGTCACTCTGGACAAGGACTGAGTGCTGACAGGAGATAAAGTGACATGCCTGACACTCTCTCGATAGCCATCCTCTAAACCACAGTGCCTAAAAGGAAAAAAAAGAAAACAAAAGAAGTAGCTACTGTAGAGGCAGGCTTGGGGGCTAGCGGGAAGCTGGGTACTTTGATGGAAGGAAGTGGACACTGGTATAGGGATTGGTGTTAAAGCATGGCATGACTGACCCTCTACCATGAATATCTTTGTAATTTAAGATTCAGTTATAAAAATTTTATTTTTTTTTTTAAGTGGAAGCAGAAGTAGTGTCTACCCGAAGTTAGCAACAAAGCTAGAGAGAACATCAGGGTTCAGCCCTGTCAGAAGAGTTAGACCTGCACTTCCCAGGAAACTCTGAGGGCCTGATCTGTGAAGGGTTCAGCCTACACAGGTCTTGTGTCCACACTTAGCTTACCCAGAGTTGCTGGAATTTGTCTGGTATTTTTTGCTGTCCCAGACAGAAGAAGGGGCTGTTGATTACTCCATTGCAATGAGCTGGACAGCCTCCCTCATAGAACATTCTGGCTTTGGGAGTTTTTGTTTGTTTCTTTGTTTGTTTTGATTTGGGGCCATACCCAGCAATGCTCAGTTATCCCTGGTTCTGCTCTTAGGAATTATTCCTGGCAGTCATTGGGGGACCCTATGGGGTGTAGGGATTGAACCTTGATAGAATGTGTGTAAGGCAAGTAAAGTGCCTTAGTGCCTTACCTACTGTACTATGGCTTCGGCACTTCAAACTCGTTGTTGTGTAAGTGGGACTAGGGTCACTGTCTGTATCACTGTTTTCCCGTTCATCGTCGATTTGCTCGAGCGGGCACCAGTAACATCTCCATATGACCTGTCTCATGCAAGTAGAGCCCAAGGGCACCTGCTTGCTCCAGGAACATAAAGAGCCTCAAACCATTCCATCAGGTCATGGGAATGAGGTCTATAATTGTTACTGGTATCTGGCATATCAAATACGACACGGGTAGCTTGCCAGGCTCTGACGTGCAGGTAGCATACTCTTGTTGCCATCTCAAAATCCAGCATTTATTGATGAACCGCGAGGCCGGGCGGCCACGCGAGCCGGGCTGGGATAGGCTGGTTTGCTGGGTGGAGTTCTGAAGAGGGGGAGGTCCAGATGTGGAAAATGGAGGTCCTCATGGAGTGGGGGGGGGTCGTCTGGCTTGTTGTGAGGCTCAACTTTGAAAAACTTTGGTATCATGACTACAGTATCGTCATGTGGACATCTTGGTTAAATATCAGAGCAATTTTCCCTCCTTTTACACCAGACCGTGGAATTGAAGAATTTGAAGGATTATACATTTGTTTTTCTCTTAAAATGTATGGAGTACATTAGTGCGTCTCTTAGCTGCCTGCTCTACTCGGGTTTTAAAATATCATCCATATTTCTAAATTAGCAACTGACTCTTTGTACAGGAAAAAATAACATATGCATTAAAGCTCCAGGGAGTATGTCGTAGACACCACCTTCCACTCTGCCTCTGCCCAGCTCTTTGCTGACCAATTAATCGCTGCATTCAAGGGCTCCCAAGGCAGCAACTCCCCTGCAGTGAGAATGTGGTGGTTGAGCCGTAAAGCATAATGGTGAATGGGCAGAGTTCTCCAGGGACATAGCACAGGCCAGCAACAAAGCGAGGACTGGGTCGCATCAGCGCACACCATCTCGATGCTCTGGCAATATTGCTACTCAGTAATTTGGGAAAGAAATCCTGCTTTCGCGACTTAATAATACATTGCTGCTTCAAAATAATATAAGTATATGTTATGTGCGTCCACTTGTAAACTTTCAGAGTCTTCTGAAATCCAGACACAGCATGAAAACACACGCTATATTTGATCCTTGCATAAATAGCACAGATTTTAATTTTATCCCAGTTATGGATATCTGGCACGTGCGCCCGATACTCTGGGCAGACTGGTGTGAAATTTAATTTGAGCAGTTAAACACAAGGGTGAGAGAGTGCAAAATAAACAAGCACATGCATTTCCAGTCCTACAGCATTTGGTATGTTAACAGGAAAAGCTCCCAAATCCCCGCTCTCTTTTATTTTTTTTCCCCTTGTGACAATCAGATTACAGATTGCCTGAAAAGGCACAAATCCTCCCTATCTCCCACCCCCACCCCCATCCCCAGATCCCCCGATTGTTGCCTGCAGCCATTTCATCTGGGAACTCTTCATGTTGGAGCTATGAGTTTTGGTGAATGAAAGGATACAGGTCTTTTTGTTTCCAGATTGGATATTAGATTAGAGAGTCCCTTGGTTGCAGAAAAAGGGCAACAGTGTCCTTGAGAACATCTTGGAAAGCAAACCAGGACTGGAATTGCAAGATGTCTGGATTTGGAGTTCCACAGGCAGGGATATGGTGTTCCTCTGGTCCTGTGATGCTATTCATGATCTTGGGAGAATTTCAAAATCTAGGATTCTCACTAATTTTTTTTTTTTTTTTTTTTGCTTTTTGGGTCACACCCAGCAATGCTCAGGGGTTACTCCTGGCTCTACACGCAGGAATTACTCCTGGTGGTGCTCAGGGGACCATATGGGATGCCGGGGATCGAACCCGGGCCGGTATAGGCCGGCCGCATGCAAGGCAAATGCCATACCCGCTGGGCTATCTCTCCGGCCCCGGATTCTCACTAATTTTTTGAAATTTGGAGTGTGAGGTCAAAGCAGTAGTACAGTGGGTAGGGCCTTGTGCCTGGCTGACTGGGTTCAATCCCTGGCACTGCATGTCCTAAACCCCACCAGGAGTCATCCGTGTGCCCTGCTGGGGTAGCCCCAAAGCCAAAAAGTTTGTTTTTTCTTTTTTTTTTTTTTTTAACGAAGAAGAAAGAAAAGAAAAGAGAAAAGGGAGTGTGTTGAGCCTCATACTGGGAAAATACAGGGGGGAGGGTTGGCGTGTAGATGACATGGAGATAGATTCTGTCAGGTTCTTTCACCCTGAAAGATATCTGTAAATCCATCCAGGGAGAACAGCACGGAGGCAGCAGTCAGGAGAGCTGTCGCTAATCATTACTGTAGGTAGGAAGAGCAGCCACATTCCTCTCCCTCTTTCATCAGAAGCCACCCCATGCAGAAATAGGGAGCGCCTTTTGAGCCTGCCTCCTCTATTCTTCCATTATTCTGGATTTTAAATATACCAAAAGCATCTGGTCTTGTACTGGAGGAATATGTTTGGAGGGGTGTAAAGGTAAGAAGAAGGGAGAGTTTGTGTGGGTGTGTGTGTGTGTGTGTGTGTGTGTGTGTGAGTGTACGCATGTATTGCAGTACATGCACATGTATGCAGGTCACAGCCCCAGCTCCTGGAAAAGCTGCCAGATTGAACTGGTGAGTTTCTTCTATTCCAAAGAAAGAGCATCTGCTTACCATCATTAAAAAGTCCCATCTTTCCACTCAATTTGTTTCCACAGAAGAGCGAGTTGTCCCCATTGAAGTGTGCCGTTCCAAACTGTCAAAATACTTGCAGGGAGTAGTTTTCCGCTGTGATAAGTGTACCTTCACCTGCTCCAGTGACGAGAGCCTCCAGCAACATATAGAAAAGCACAATGAACTGAAACCTTACAAATGCCAGCTCTGCTACTATGAGACCAAGCACACGGAGGAACTGGACATCCACCTTCGGGATGAGCATAAGGTATTGGCTGGGACCTCCTGCCTTCATTGACTGGGACAGGCATGGGGGGGGCTCAGATACCTGGGAGAAGGGGAGAGGGAGGTAGGGGGGTGCAGAATTGAGTAGGACCCTGTTTCTTAGATGTGCACTAAAGTAATGTTAACCATGAACTTGACTTCTTTTATTATAAAAGAAATACTAGATTAGTTAAGAAAATTGGAACACAGAAATGGAGAAGAAAAAAAGTCTCCCTTAGTTCTACTCCAAGCCAACTAGTTAATATTCATATTCCATGCCCACTTTCCTTGGTTTTATTTCTAATAAATTTCCTTCTTTTTTTTATTTATCTTTTGCTACCTTAGCATTCTAACAGGACTATTTTCCACATTGTGTTAAATTTATTATCACAAAGATTAGCAAACTCTTTAAAGGGCCAGTTAATAAATATTTAAGACTTGCCAGCCAGATGGTCTCAGTGACAAGGGCTCTATTCTTCCTCAGTAGCAAGAAAGCAGCCAGAGACCATTTTAAATGAGTGGGAATGGATGGTGCCAATAAAACTTTATTTATAAGTGACAATATTAAATGAGGGGTATAGATGTGTGCCAGTAAAGCTTCATTTGCAGAAGTAGATAGCAGGATGTAAACTCATAGCTGCTCACCTGATTCCATCTGATAACTTGATTCCCGTATCCCTCTATCATGTAGGCTGTTTCTTTGTCTTTTTTTCCAAAACAGCTCCACTTATATTTGAATGCTAAAATGACTGTGCAGGGTATTTTACAAGTGTGGGAGATTGATAAAGAACAGATAAAGATGAAGGATTTGGGACAAAACAAAATCTACTCTGAAAGTTGACTAGTGGGAAGGTAAAATGACCGAGGAAAATTCTTCCCATCCACTGTTGGCATGTCAGAAACAGAGACAGTCCTTTCTGGCTCTCTGTATTTGGTTCACAATGTAGGGGAGAATAAGGAATGAGGAGTATTTCTATCAAGAGAACAAGAGAAGAGCTTGTTGAAATACTTTAAAATTAACCGGCAAATTTAAAACATTATGTGTGTGTTTACTTACACAACGAGAAGCACTTTTGATAGTCTTTCCTTCTTATCCTCTGCTTTGGAAATCCATTTCTTCTTCCTGGCCTTATAAACTCAAATTATAAAGTCCATACTCTAAATTATTTGTACCAGAGGTGGAGATTTTTTGCAAATGGCTTAGAGGGTTGAGAGAGAAGGCTGAGTTTTTATCCCTTGCCTACAAATGAATGGATTTATAGTAACTTTCTTGCTTTGAAATGCATGCATTTTTCAATATCAGCACTACCCCCAAAAAAAAAATAAGAAAGCAGAGAAGAGTACCTGAGTCGTCTCACTTTTTAAAACTTTAATATATTTTCTTATTCAAACTTCCTGGGTATTTCTGCCCCAAACTCAAAGGAAAACTACTCATCCATTTTAGACCAAGCTTTTCTACATTCATGCACATGTGTCTTATTTATGAAGCTATCTCTGATCTTTTTGTTATAGTTTTCAAGCATTAAGGCTGATATTTTGGGACAGAACTTGACAGGAAGATAAATTCTGCCCTAGTTGTCCTACAGTAGCTTGTGAGTCACTGGAGAAGTTCACGAAAAATTAGAAACTATACCTTAGTCTTCCAGGACATGATGGAAGGAAGGGACTTCAGATCAAGACAACAGGGAGTATAGGAATATAGGGGTCTAGTATAGAGCTATTAGGAGTCAAACAGATTAGGGGTTGAATCTTTTCTTAACCACTTACTGTACACATTCAGCAAGTTACTTAAGTGTTCATGTCTGTTTTCTGATTTGTAAATGGCAATGGTTATTTTCTTTCTCAGGAGTTTTATAAGATTAGGGGAAGCCCTGTTGTTTCTCCCATGTTGCAACCCAATGGGTTCTTTAGTCTAGTTATAAATTGAACTGTGTTCAGGTATAATAGCAATTGTGCCTATCATTCAGGTGTTTATGCTTCTAAAGGCCTACAGTACATTATAAAATTACTAATTAAGTCTTGCATTTTAGACACAGCCTTGATGTTATATTTCTGTTATGCCATGTTGCGTTCTTTAATTTTACTCTTTCTCATGGTTGACCAGCTTATTAAGTCCAATGAGGACCTAATTGAGGATAAAGAATTGCCACTTGCAGCATGCCTAATGGTTTTCATCTTTGTCTCAATTGTTTATGAGATTCGTGCTTATTACTGGTAGCAGCACACTCTCCCATTTCCTAGTGTTTCTTTTCTAAAGAGAAGCTTATAGAGAGCTTAATTCTAAATTCTAAACATAGAGTTTTTAACGTCAGTTATCTAAACACTATTTTCTAAACAAAAAATAGCAGTGCTTGCTAAATAGAGTTTTTGGTTGATGACATGAAGAACTAATATATTTTGTTTTTAAATGTTTCATTATTTTTTGGTGTGGGACTCACACCTTGCTATACTCCTTGGCTCTTTGCTCAGGAATCACTCCTGCCATTTCTCGGAGGACTGTCTACAGTGCTAGGGAGTAAAGAGGTCTGCCATATGCCGGGCAAGTGCCTTAACAGCTATATAATCTCTGGCCATTAGCTATCAGTGGTGAAAGATATGCAAAAATACCTTTTTAAATATCAAGAACTATTTAAAAGATACCTGAGTGAAACATATGCAAAAGTTTTATTTAGACATTCAGGAAAGGACAGAGGAGTATCAATGTCCCATGTGCTAAAAGGAAATTTGCTGATAAGAGTGTGAAAGTTAAGGACATCAAGGCAATAACAAGAAACTAAGACCTAAGAATTGAAAAGGGAGATATAAAACTGTATTTTTTTTTTTTTTTTTTGCTTTTTGGGTCACACCTGGCGATGCTTAGGGGTTACTCCTGGCTCTGCACTCAGGAATTACTCCTGGCGGTGCTCGGGGGACCATATGGGATACCGGGAATCGAACCCGGGCCGGCATAGGCTGGCCGCGTGCAAGGCAAACACCCTACTCGCTGGGTTATCGCTCCGGCCCCTAAAACTGTATTCAAGGACCAGAGAGAACAGTGGGTAAGTTGCTTGCCTTGTGCACAGCCAACTCAGGTACCATCTGTGGCAGAGCAAGTGATCTTCCAGGACCACAGGAGTGACCCCTGAGCACTGCCAGGTATGACCCCAGAACACAAAACCAAAAATTGACTGTATGCACAGAAAATATGAACTTTTCTTTGAAAATGTGAACTTTGTAGCTAGAAAATCCTAATGAATATGTTTTTAAATTCCTAGGCTATTAGTTAGCAAAGTAACAGGGAATAAGATAAGTTTACAAAAAATATATTGTGTTTCTGTAAACCAGTGAAGAGAATCTGAAAATGAATTAGAAAATAGTCAGTTTTGTTTATAATAGCATCAAAAAGAACAAAATATTTAAAATAGATTTAACAAACAGAGCTATACAACAAAAGCTGCAAAATATTGTTGACAAAAAATCTAAAATAATGTAGCATACACCGTATTTATGTATGAGATGACTCAATACTAGTAATTACCAAATTCTGCTACAAATTCAGAATTTCTGTTAAAATTTCAGTGATTTTTTGTAAAATTGTTAAGTTCATGCTAAAATATACATAAAAATGCAAAAGATCTAAATTGTATGGAAGAAAAGTTGGAGAACTCACCCTTATTTATTTCAAAATTTATGATAAGGTTTCAGTAATCGAGAGTTTGATAATGGCATAGAATAGGTGCACATATCAGCAATGAAGAAGGAAAGAATAAACCATCATCAATGTGGTCAGTGGATTTTCATTGCAGGTCCTCACACAATAGAGAAAGGACTTTTTTGATTTCTTTGGCTAACATGATTTTTGACCCTTACCTAATACCTCACTTAACAAGATAAATAAATAAAATGAAACCGGAAACAATGTAATCTATGAACTAAAACTATAAAACCACCATGAAAATAAGTGTATACATTTCATTAGTTTAAAGAAAAAATATATGATAAGAAACTATGAACTTTAAAAGAAAATAGTAAATTGGGTTTTATCATAATTAGATTTTTGCTCCTTAAAACATCATGAAGAAAATGAACAGGGAGTTAGGACAAAGGACTGTAATGCCAGTGGGAGCCACAGGTCATTCTCTTATGCCATATGGTGCCACACACACCACCAGAATAGCTGTTGAGCACTACTGGTGTGCTTCAAAACCAGAATGTGTGTATATATATATGCCCCATGTTCATCAATAAATGCTGTATTTAGAGGTGACTACAGAGAGTATGCCACCCACGCGGCAAGCCTGGCAAGCTACCCGTGTCATATTTGATATGCCAAATACATTAACAATTATAGATCTCATTCTCATGACCTATAATGGTTTGAGGCTCTTTATGTTCCTGGAGCAAGCAGATGCCCTTGGGTCTCTACTAGCATGAGACAGGACATATGGAGATGTTACTGGTGCCTGCTTGAGCAAATAGATGATGAACGGGAAGACAGTGATATATACAGTGATATATATGTGTGTGTGTGTGTGTGTATGTGTGTGTGTATACATGTATATATACATAACATAACTTGTATCACTTGTCTTCCCATTGTTCATTGATTTGCTCATGCTGGCACCAGTAACATCTCCATACATCATGTGGCATGCTAGTGTAGCCCAAGGGCATCTGCTCACTCCAGGAACATGAAGAGCCTCAAGCTATTCATTTAGGTCATGGAAATGAGGTATATAATTATACTGTTTTGGCATATCGAGTATGACACAGGTAGCTTGCCAGGCTCTGCCATGCAGGTGGGATACTCTCAGTAGTAGGTAGGCTCTCATCTCATGTATTTAATGATTTACTGCAACAGGGAGAGATCAGCTTTTCTTTTTTGGTGGAGTTCTAACGAGCTGTGGAGTCTGGGTGTTGAAAATGGCTGCCTTCTTGGTGTGGGGGGTTCCTCTGGCTTCTTGTGAGGCTCTATTGGGATGACAGGCCAGGGCTCGAACCCACCTTCAGTGCTGTTTCACTGACCACATAGATGATGTTATATATACATAACATACTTTAACCAAAAGACATTTTAAAAATACCTTTTATAACTCAATGGAAGGATTAACATTTCAATTAAAAACAAGCAAAAATGGGCCAAAGAGATAGTACAGATCAGAAGGTTCTTGCCTTGCACATGGCTGACCTGAGTTTGATCCCTGCACTCTTTATGACCCCCTCAGCATTATTGGTGTGGCCCCAGAAACAGTAGCTACTGTGCCCAGATTATTCACTAAAGACTCTGTTCTAGGGCAGGCACACAGACCTCTTCTTGAGTCATGCTTGCATGCCCTGTGGACATTCAGACCCCCCAAAAAAGTCCATAAGAAGAGTAACACATCTGCAAACCACAAACTGTCTTCGGATATTTATGAAAGCCATGGATTTAAAAGTGGAAGGGGGAGAGAGATAGCCCCAGGTTTAAGGCTCTTACCTTTGTCCATTGTATGCTCTTAATTTTTTGTCACAAATTTCATAAAATTGACTGTTCACTTATGTGTAGATTTATTTCTGGACTTTCAACTGTGTCTCATTGATCACCTAGCTAATTTCATTCCAATACCATATATACTATACTGTTTTGGTTAATATAACTTTGTAACATAGTTTGACACAAGGGAGTATGGCAACTCCATTTTTTCCCCTCCTTCTTTTTAGGATTGCTTTCACTGTTGGTTCCACATAAATTTCAGTAATGTTTGTTCTATTTATTGAGTGCTGTAGTGATTCTGTGTATTGTTTTGGGTCGGATGGCAAACTTGTAGTGCTAATTTTTCAAATTCATGAGCACAGAATAACAATTATCTGTTATCATTCCTTTTTCTTTAAGTTGTTTAAAAGTGAAGTATACACTGACTATCTGATCTCAGGAGTCTACTTTCTCATAAAGTGAGTGGAGAAACAAAATGGACTATGTCATATAATAGAATACTATTAATCAAAAAAATCAACAAAGAAAAGAGCTACTGATACATGTAACAACAGGAATAAATCTAAAAACCCACTTTAACCAATCAAAGCTAGGCACAAAGACTATCTGGTATGTTTTCATTTGTGTTAAATTTCTAATAAAAAGCAAACTATGGAAGCAAAGCAGATCAGAGGTTTATTGGGGTTAATGTGTAGAACAAAACTTGAGTACAGAATATAGCTTATTTTTTTTCTTAGTCACCTTGAATTACAAAATTACTCATGTTTGGTTTCTCTTTTTTTCAGGGGTAGATGAGCAGTGAAGTAAAACAGATTTTATTATGGAGGTTTTAGGAAGGGGAAGGAGGAGAGGAAGTGAGAGAGAGAGAGAGAGAGAGAGAGAGAGAGAGAGAGAGAGAGAGAGAGAGTACACATCTCAAGAGGGGAGATGCAGGCAACACACTTTCTCGTGCACCACGTGTGCTCAGCCACGTGGGCTGAAGCAGCACATGGGCAAAGGAAGCATATGCGCCATGTTTGGTTTCTTAAAATGACAGAAGAGTTTGTAATCAAGGCCCTAGTGAGAATTGCATAACCAGTACATTTGCTAAATATCAGCTGGATTTTTTTTTTTTCATCTAAAACGGATTCATCTAAAGATAAGGAAAGTAGAGCTCAATACCTAAAAAACATGCTTTCCCAAGAACCTCAATAAATCTGAATTTCCTGAAGTTTTCTTATAAAGTTGATCTTAAGAATAAACTAGACGGTGCTTGAGTTTCAGATTAATGTGTAAACTGACAGAAACAAAGTGTCAAATAGACTTAGTAATGGGTTCTAAGCAAGAGTTTACTATTTTTTTGCCCAGTAAGCCTCCACTGAGTGCATTACTCATTGTATTCTTCCCGGAATTGCTTTGGGTGATGCTGAGTGCTGCAAAGAATCTATAGAAGAAATCATATGACACTGTAGGATGTATTTTCAGTCAAAGGATTTCATTATACAGAGCTGGGCATTCAAAACTGGACTTCTAGATTCTGCCTGCAAAGCTTGTAAACCTCGGGGATGTCTCTAAAGATGTCAGTTTATGTCACTCATAGGCTGAACAGAGTACTGGTAACAGGGGCCTTGAAGTCAAATATGCCATTTCATTTAAGAACCAAATTCTCAAGTGCAGTGATTTACACTGCCATGTTTATCCTCAAAAGCCAAGGTGAAGTGGGAAAGGGATGACAATCAGTGCCCTCATTTTTTAGGTGACACACAGAATCTTGTCTTCCTAAACCTTTATATTTGTGCCAGTGACTAAGGACTGTCTTGTGCGTTATCTTGGAATCGAACATGAAGAATGCAGGCTTTTTTAAATTAAAGAGTGCTTTGGCTTTCTTTTATCCTTCAATTTCCTGGTTTTTTTTTTTGTTTGTTTTGTTTTGTTTTTTGTTTTAATCCCCTCCAGGTTTTCTAGAAAGCAGAATTACTATTTTCTTTCTATCTCCTCTTCCTCTGCTCACCTCCCCACATGCGTGCGTATACATCTACATCCAATTACAGGATGAAACTGTATATTCATAATACCACTTATTAGCAGTGCTGGTAAAAGACTTAACAATTCTAGGAACTTTAAAGTCATGGAAAACCTTGCGTTTCTCACATTTAAACAAGTGCTTTTAAAAAAAAATAAAAGAAAGTTTAAGTATATGCAGCTACCTTGTTAGTGTTCTTTATGATTTTGAAGTCTCTTTGCTAGTTTAAGGAACATAAAAATATATTATCTCTAACTTGGTTTGCTCATAAAATTGTCATGTTCGGTATATTAAATTTAGAAGGATAGTCTATTCAGGCAATACACATTCACTAATTGAATTTACTTTGAAATGTTTTTAATTTTTTATACAAATGGAGCCTTAGGCAGCTGAACTCTAAGGAACTCGTATCTAGTACTTTTTTGCCTGTTTGGGAGAAGTTGCAGAACATTAAGCTCAGAAGAAATCACCAACAGTTTAGTTATTCCAATAAAATTGTTCAGCTTACTCTACTAGCGAAATTCACTGCAGCAAAAAGGTCATTCAGAACATAGCAAAAGAGATGAGAGGAAATAAAACAAAAAGAAGCTCTTTCTACTACTCCAAATCATAAAACACACCCTTGATCACATTTTTCAAATGGATTTTATATAATTCCTGGACTAAGCAACTTGTTTGGTGGCTACACCAAGCAGTGCTTGGAACCTATTCCCCATTACTGCTCAGAGGTCACTCCATGGAGTTCTTGGGGAACCAGACCTCCATAGAAAAAGAAGCCAAACAAGCCCAGGCCACCTGCATGCAAAATGTATGCTCAACCCCTTGAGCCATCTCTCTGGCACAATATTTGGACTTTATTGTCCCGGGATTTCTGTGAGCTAAAGACTTTCCTAGAAGATGATTATTTCATTTATCCTTCATACTAGTCTTACCTCTTGGTTTTTGTTTTCTTTTTTTCTGTTTTTTTTAACCTTTTGAGTTTTTGACCCTTGACTTGTTTCTTTCATAGATTTTAGACAAAGAAGGTGAAATCGCAAGTAGATAGTCACAAGAGATGCCTATTTTAAAGAGGGCCAGCCTCTCACAATATTTCTCACATGAACATTTGAAGATATTCTTGGCCTATAATCTTTGAAACTAGCCACAAAACTCTCTAGTCAAAATTAACTGCCCCTGCTTTCACACTTCCATCAAACTTTGCTTCTTCCTGTCTCTTTTAATTAATTACTGTTTTTTATTAAGAAACCTTGATTTATAGTAATTCATAATTGAATTTCAGGCATACATTGTTCCACCAATCCCACCACCATTGTCAACTTCCCTCCACAATTATATTTTTCATTTTGATTGTTGTGGTTGGGTCTCATTATTTTAGTGTTGTTAGCTCTGTAGTTTGACTACATAATCACTTGTTTGTTTGTTTGTTTGTTGATAAATGAACTTGGACCCATATCTTATATCTTGACACAAAGGTCAATTCAAAGAGGATCAAACACCTTGAGATCAGACCAGAATCTATAAAATACACTGATGAAAACATAGGCAGAATACTTAAGATTTAGACCTTGAAGGTATTTTCAATGATATGATTCCATTGGCAAAGGCAACAAAAATGAGCAAATGCAACTATATCAAATTAAAAGAAAGAAACATGGTAAAAGAAAAAAAAATAAAAGACACCCAGCTGTGATCAGGAGAAAATATTTCCACTCAGCACATCAGATAAAGGATAAAAAATAAAATATTCAAGATATATAATGTAATCATAAAGATTAACAACAAAAATCCAAAACCCCATCCAACACTGAGTAGAGGAAGTGAACAGATGCTCTAGCCTCACTTAATTCATACAGTATCCACTTGCTAACAATTCTATCTTGTCACTGGATGCCACTTCAAAAGATAGAAACTATGTTATTTCCTCTCCAAATTCCATCATAATGTCCTGCATACCAGGAAGGACCCCTAGTCTTTTGTTAAGGAAATCAATAAAAAGAAGTCACTCTCAAGCAGGAAATGTGAAGTGCCCTCATTGTTCAAACACACAAATTAAAATGTGTTTGTCTAAAGTACTGTTCTCTGAAGCCAAGGCATCTTTGCCTGTGGAATTCAAATCTAGGAGACTGACTGTGCCCCAGAGGACCAGCAACAGAATTCTTTGACTTTCTTAACCATGCCTTTCTCTTGGCTTTCTTGATCACTTGTAACTAGAGTTCTGCTGAGCTTCTCAGTGAACTAACTTTGTCTGAACTTAGGCTGTTAGGTCTGGCAGAACCATGTGTTCTGAAGCTATCTTGGTGACTGCAAAAGACAGTAGATGTTCTCTTTAACTTCGCATGCTCCACACACTCTGGGGCCTTTATCATCTATTATTACTGTTCTTTAAAAGAGGTTTTTATGTTGAATTTTTTTTTCTTTGCTTTTTTGGGTCACACCCCGGCAATGCTTAGGTGTTACTCCTGGCTCTTCGCTCAGGAATTACTCCTGGCAGTTCTAATGGGACCATATGGGATGCCAGGAATCAAACCGGGTGAGCTGCGTGCAAGGCAAACACCCTACTCACTGTGCTATCACTCCGGCCCCAAATTCTTTTAAAAATAATTTTCTTGTATGTTTAGCAGTACAACCCCATCAGATTTTGCACACAATAGGATTGTTAGAATTTTTCCCCTCCTTTTTCTCATGTTCAACAGTTTTTCATGGCTAAATTTGACGTGTTTTATATATAATTTGGCATTTCTGCAGATAATTTTATAATGGAGCTATAACACCTAAAAGCAGTGCTTTCTAATTCTATTTTATTATGTGTTTCTTATTCTGCTTTTGTCTTATTCTGCTTTTGTCTGTAAATGTGAGCGATATCAGTTATCTTGAAAGAGCGTTACAAAAATCAAGAAATACATGAAAACAAAAAACCCATGGGATTCATTATTGGTAGATGTAGATTGCTATTAATCATTAATACATAGTCTTATAGGAAATGCTCACGTTTATTCCCAGTAGCAACCAAATCTGAGTCATGGATACAAATCATAGATCAATAGTATGAAGCTCTCTATACTGATCGCCCTTGTATTTTTTAATATCAGATTAAAATAGTACATAATTGTGAGTCAGTTATAAAACTACCCTTATATTTTGCATATGAAAGTAAATAAGAGTTGTTGCCCTGAAAAACTGTTGGCCAGAAAATGAGGCAAGATTAAACAAAGGCTTACAACCTAGCCTATTCAATGCCTGATAAAAATATTTATTTTTAAAATAGCAGACAAGCATTATGCAGAGCAGAGATGGCATTGAGGCTCATCTTCCATCAAAGTTAGCTGGTTTATTTGACTGGGTATTTTTTTTTCCTGAAGTCTTTAAAGTGCTCTGATTAAAATTAGTGCTTCTTCTGTAAGTCAAGGGTCTTACCTACACCTTTGACTTTTTCCTTTAATAAACATCATAGAAAGTGCTTCGATGAACCCTCTTCCCACTGGTT